>CAUYLG010021614.1:0-43814 GCA_963573385.1 Cacajao melanocephalus | reverse complement strand
TTATGTGTGAAATTGATCCTGCCATTTTGATGCTAGTTGGCTGTTTTGCTGTTACTTGATGCAATTTCTTCATTGTGTTGATGCTCTTTACCATTTGGTATGTTTTTAGAGTGGCTGGTACTGGTTGTTTCTTTCTATGTTTAGTGCCTCTTTCAGGAGCTCTTGTAAAGCAGGCCTGGTGGTGATGAAATCTCCGAGTACTTGCTTGTTCGTAAAGGATTTTATTTTTCCTTCACATATGAAGCTTAGTTTGGCTGGATATGAAATTCTGGGTTGAAAGTTCTTTTCTTTAAGGATGTTGACTATTGGCCCCCACTCTCTTCTGGCTTGTAGGGTTTCTACTGAGAAATATGCTGTGAGTCAGATGGGCTGCCCTTTGTGGGTAACCCTACCTTTCTCTCTGGCTGCCCTTAGCATTTTCTCCTTCATTTCAACCCTGGTGAATCTGACGATTATGTGCCTTGGGGTTGCTCTTCTTGAGGGATATCTTTGTGGTGTTCTCTGTATTTCCTGGACTTGAATATTGGCCTGCCTTGCTAGGTTGGGGAAGTTTTCCTGGATAATATCTTGAAGAGTATTTTCCAGCTTGGATTCATTCTCTCTGTCACATTCAGGTATACCTATCAAATATAGATTAGGTCTTTTCACATAGTCCCATATTTCTTGGAGACTTCGTTCATTCCTTTTTACCCTTTTTTCTCTCATCTTGCCTTCTCATTTTGTTTCATTGAGTTGATCTTCTACCTCCGATATCCTTTCTTCTGCTTGGTCAGTTCGGCTGTTGAAACTTGCGTTGGCATCACGAAGTTCTCGTGTGTGTTTTTCAGCTCCATCAGTTCACTTGTATTCCTCTCTAAGTTTTTTATTCTCATTAGCATTTCGTGAAATCTTTTATCAAGGTTCTTAGTTTCTTTCCATTGGGTTCGAACATGTTCTTTTAGCTTGGAGAAGTTTCTTATTACCCACCTTCTGAAACCTCATTCTGTCGATTCATCACACTCATTCTCCATCCAGCCTTGTTCCCTTGCTGGTGAGGAGTTGTGATCCCTTATAGGAGGAGAGGCATTCTGGATTCGGGTGTTTTCATCCTTTTTGTGCTGGTTTCTTACCATCTTTGTGGATTTATCCACCTATCATCTTTGTAGTTGTTGACTTTCAGATTGGGTCTCTGAGTGGACATGCTTTTTGTTGATGATGAAGTTATTTCTTTCTGTTTCTTAGTTTTCCTTCTAACATTCAGGCCCCTCTGCTGTAGGACTGCTGAGGTCCACTCTAGGCCCTGCTTCCCTGGGGATCACCTGCAGCTGCTGCAGAACAGTAAGGTTTGCTGCCAGTTTCTTCTTCTGCTCTCTTTGTCCCAGAAGGATACCCGCCACATGTCAGTCTGATCTCTCCTTTATGAGGTGACTCTTTGGATATACAGGGGTCAGGGAGCTGTTCAAGGAGACAGTCTGTCCTTTATAGGAGCTCACGTGCTGAGCTGTGAGCTCTGTTGTTCATTCAGAGCTGCTGGGCATGTACATTTAAGTCTGCTGCAGCAGAACTCATAAACCCTCCCTTTTATTCCCCCCCCCAGTTGCTCTGTCCCAGGGAGTTAGGGCTTTATTTATGAGTTTCTGTTGTGCTGCTGCCTTTTTTCAGGGCTGCCCTGCCCAGCGAGGAGGCAGCCTAGTCACTGTCTGTCTGCAGAGGTTTTCCTGAACTGCTGTGGGCTCTGCCCAGCTGCCGTGTGAACTTCCCTGCAGTCCTGTTTATATGGGTAGAGTTAGAACTGCCTTGGCAATGGCAGCCCACCTCTATAATGGCAGACTCTCTCTGTAATTGTGGGCTGCCTCAGCAATGGTGGACTACCTCTGTATTGGTGGACTGCCCCGGTAATGGCGGATGCCCCTCTCCCACAGAGCTGGACTGTCCTGGGTTTAGCTGTGCTTGCTGTGAAACTCTCAATCCAGAGCGTTTCAGATTGCTGTTTTTTTATGGGGCTGGGACCAGCCAAGCCTGATCACCTGGCTCCCTGCCTCAGGGCCCCCTATTTTTTTTTTTTTTTTGAGTTGAACGGGCAACTCTGTCTCCCAGGTGTTCCAGCCACCTGTTGAAAAGGCACCGGGATCTGTTTGATTTCCTGTGCAGCGACCCACTGTGCCAGCTGAGACAGCCATGCTGAGATTCATGGCACTTTTTTGCCCAGGAATCTCCTGGCCTGGCTCCCTGTTGCAGTCCCCATTTTTATCAGTTGAATGGGTGACTCTGTCTCCCAGGAGCTCCAATTGCCAGCTAAAACGGCGCCCGGACTCATGTATTTTGTGCGGAGAACCGCCCCGCCGGCCAAAACAGCTGCGCTGGCCAAAACAGCCGCGTGGTAACCCGCGGGGCTCCTCCACCTGGGAATCTTCTGATCTGTGGGCAATAAAAATCCGTCTGGAAATGTGGCGTCCACTCACTCTCCATGCTTTCACTGGGAGCTGCAATCCTGAGCTGCTCCTAATCGGCCATCTTGGATCCATCTCCTGAACATTTTTAAGTTGGATGTAGCAGAAACTAGAAGAAGGGTGTCCAATCTTTTGGTTTCTCTGGGCCATGTTGGAAGAAGAATTGTCTTAGGCCACACATAAAATACACTAACACTAGCAATAGCTGATAAGCTTTAAAAAAAAAAAAAAACGTAGGCTGGGTGCAGTGGCTCATGCCTGTAATCCCAGCACTTTGGGAGGCTGAGGTGGGTGGATCACCTGAGGTCAGGAGTTCGAGACCAGCGTGGCCAACCTGGTGAAACCCCCTCTGTATTAAAAATACCAAAATTAGCCAGGCGTGGTGGTGGGCACCTGTAATCCCTGCTACTCCGGAGGCTGAGGCGGGAGAATCACTTGAACCCAGGAGGCGGAGGTTACAGTGAGCTGAGATCGCACTGTTGCACTCCAGCCAGAGCAAGACTCTGTTTCAAAAAGAAAAAGATATATATATCTCATAAAAAGTCTCATAATGTTTTAAGAAAGTTTATGAATTTGTGATGGGCTGCATTTAAAGCCATGTGTGGCCTGTGGGCCAGGCAGGCTTGAACTAGAACATTCAAAACCTACTTGCTCTAAGCTTCTGTCTACCTTGGACAGAATGGTGCGAGTACAGGAGGAATTGACAGGAATAGGGTAGACAGTGTGGGTTCATATTAAGACATTAAGAAAACTAATGGAGTGGGATGTGGAATATTCGTTTCCTGTAATCTTTCTAAAGGCCACCCCATTTTTGGTAGATGATTGGTCATTTTAAAGTCCGAGAAACTTGGAGGAATCTAGCATATTAGATTTCTCAGAACTCAATTTTATCTGAAACTCAGGAATTCTTTTTAGTAACTCTTTCAATATCATTTGGTTTTGGCTGTGCTCCTTTCGTCATTTCATCTTAATCATCATCCTCAAATATTTATTGACTGTGGAGGATCCCTGCTATGTACCAGGGAAAAGCTCCTGAAGATAGAAGGTGCTACATGCCTTGTGTCAGAAGCAAAACGGGAAATCTGTGATGATTCTTAAGGTCTCAATTAAATCTGGACTGTTGCCAGCAAGAACAGCCTCATTCCCTCTCTGTTCCTTTCCACTTGTGTCTGGGAAAGGCTGAAGAAGAAACAGTAGGGTACCACCGCCTCTGATAACCAGGCTGCTGTTAGGTCTGTTTAGAGAGTCAGTCTGCTTCCAAATAATCATACCTTATTCTGTTTTCTGATACGATTTGCTAGTCTGGGAAAATGTAAGAATAAAAGAAGGATGTGGAAGGAATAGAAACAACTAGATGTGGATACTTGATTCATTTGGGAAAGTGGGATTGTATGTAGAATGTACAGAGAAGAAAGGAGAAGAATGTAGTGAAAACGTGGAAAATGCCAGAACCAGTTCAAATTAATTTAAATAGAAAGGGGTATGGGGTCAAATGGGCCTGTTTGCTCCCAATTCCGACTAAACCTCACATTGTTTACCTGTGAAATTAGGGTAATAGAATACCTTCCTGCATGGTTCTATTGTGATCTGGAGACAAATAGACCAGGTTTTCAGAATGGTGCCTAGTAAATCCTCTGATAATTTTTTTTCTGATCCTTTTAGTTTTCTAAGGACTGAGTGCTAACATGTAGTACCCTAACTTTATTGTCTTTTATTATAAAACTTACTTATTATTTATAATGCATACCTAGATTACCTTTTCTCTCTATTATCTGTTAATAGATACTAATTATTATAAGGACATTAGCTCTGATCATACATGAAGACATTTTTGAATGATAATGTTCTTTGTGTGTGTTATCTTTATTCAAGAATCTCAAGACGTCAGTTTCCAAAATTTGATGCAGAACTAAATATCTCTGATAATCCAACATTACCCATCTCAATTCAAGATAAGACGTTTATTTTTGTCAGGCTCCCAGAAGAGGATTCCAGTTCTCAGTTATCTAAAACTAATCATCACTCTTGTAAGTATAAACTTCTATGATATGTAGGGTTAAGTATAAGTATTCCAGTTTTGTAACATAGTTATTAAATAACTAGTTGTAATTTTCTTTGATGGGTAAAGAGAAATATTGCTAGCAAAAAATGAGATGTTGAAAATAAATAGGCCAGGAGTAGTGGATTATGCCTGTAATCCCAGCACTTTGGGAGGCCAAGGTGGGTGGATCACGAAGTCAAGAGATTGAGACCATCTTGGCCAATATGGTGAAACTTGTCTCTACTAACAATACAAAAATTATCTGCGTGTGGTGATGCGCCCCTGTAGTCCCAGTTACTCAGGAGGCTGAGGCAGGAGACAGGACGCTTGAACTCGGGAGATGGAGGTTCCAGTGAGCTGAGATTGTGCCACTGCACTCCAGCCTGGCGACAGAGCAAGACTCTGTCTCAAGAGAAACAAAAAATAAATGAACTAACTTAGTAATCATCAAAAGCAGAATAGTCTAGAATTTTGTAAAGAAGTAAGCTCTCAACATAGTGCTCAGTAAATTTTGCTGAGTGAATAAATGGATGTAGATGATTTCGTTTCAAATAAAGCAAATCCCCAATAATTCAGGTTTATTTAGGAGAAAGTAGTCTTAATTAATGAAATTTTTCCTTCCTTGCGATTTGAAAAGCAAATATTTTTATTTTGAATACAAATACTCAATGCTAATAAAAGCAAATACTTGTATTTTGTTTCTGAAACAGAAATTATGACTGTCAAACTGTTACCGAGTTTGATTTCTAATAGTTCTGCTTTATAAAATGGGTAAAAGCATTGCTTCTAATTATACATGTTAGGACGACCGCATGACAGGGTTGAGAAAGAGTGTGGGACAGGAAGTCTTCTCCTTAAGTGTATGACCTGTGTCGTGTCACTTAACCCTTTATAAAATGGGAACCATAGTGGAACTGCCTGTGGAGCTATTATGAGGGTTGAGGACATTCATCAGTTATGAGACACTCTATAAATGTCAGTTTGTTGTGACTAATAGATGTCATTTAAGTAGCTGTTGCAAGTGAATTTATTTAAATCGGTTGAACCTATCTATTGATCTTTGTTTGCATTATAGACTTACCTAGCAAACCTTTCAAAAATGATGTAATGGTTTTCTCAAAATTAGTAAAGGTTTAAATGATTGTTATTGAGGACTTATTGTAGTTGCCACTGTTCTCAAAGGTATATCCTTCCCGCTTAACCACTTTCACTGTGTGTGTGAAATTAATGACATACAGCGTTATCTGTCAACCTTTTCCCCTTTGTGTCTCCAGTCTCACGTCTCTTGGGTTAGTGATCATTCACATGATACAACAATCTATTTAAATAAATGGGCTCATACATAGTGTTCTATAATGTGTGTTTTTTTTTTAAATAGTAGAACCTATTTTTTTCTATTTTTCATTCAGAAAATATTTATTGCACTCCTCTTATATAATAGGTATAGTAGTTAAGCAGAGGAAAAAACTTAAAAAAAAATTATCCCTAAGGTTATTGTGCTTTCATTCTGGTGTGGGAAACAGATAATTAAAAAGTATATTTTCAAACATCAGAGTACAAAGAATCAAGTAGACCTAACTAAATACTGATGACTGATTAAATTTGTTGTAAGATTCCTTTAGATTGCGGGGGCTATTGGTTTGAGAAACAATTTATACTCCTTTTAAAAAAAAGTCAATGATACAGTAATGTTTGAAGTAAGAACTAATGTTCCCTAATTTTCCTTTCTCTTCTTCCCCCGAGACAATCCCATTAAGGTCACAAAATGGTAAAAGTTTGGTGTTTATCCTTTTAACCTTATTATAGCCATATATTATTTATTTCAGTTTTACATAAATTGGTTTATAAGCTGTATATTGTTTTGTACTTAGAAATGTATGTTAAATAATTAATAGCTAATATTTATTCTCACAGCCTAGTTAATAGTAGGTACTGTTTACGATGAGGAAAATGAGTCTTAGATAGTAGATCTCTTCTTTGCCACTTCACTTAAATCTACCTAAAATATTGTTGGTTTTATTTCTGGTACCCATTCTTTGCATGAATGAGAATGTACTTTAAAAAAAAGTCCATTTTAGACTAGTAGCAGAGCTTACCTGATGCTGTTTTTCTAACTTAATTAAAAACTTCTGTTGGAAAATTAGTCTCTTTTTCAAGGAAATTGAGTAAATATTCCTTAGAGAAGCATATAGTATATTTTCACTAATAATTAAGTTATTAAGTAAATTATGCCCATTATTACAAAGTACTAAGACCTAAGGTAGGCTTCCTATTTGGTCTAGAGTTTCAGAGATGCTAAAATGTGAGAAAAATGTATATCTTAGAATCAGTAAAATGCATTGTACATATGGATCTGCAAGATGTGGCGAAAGTGAAAAAAACAAGGTATGGAACAGTGCTGTCCTGTACATGTAAAAAAGAACAGTATGCTTCGAGACCTTTGGAAATTCCTGCTCTGGTGGCCAGGGGTTGGCTGAGGGTGAGCTGAATCTTGGCTGTTTTCTAGTGGTAATCTTCCCTTCATCTAGAAAAGGAAGGGTTCAGTAGGCAGCTAAGTTTGTCTTCCCAGACCAGGACATCACAAGGCATGGGCAAATTCCCTTGTGATTCATCTGCTACTAGGGAAACACACATGGGAAAATGCTTATATTTCCATGAGCCTTAGTTTTCACATTCATAATATAGATGTCATCAGAAGTCAGACTACTCAATGGCTGTAGGGCATGAGCACCATTGGAATGGATGCCCCCGCTATGCCTGGGTTAACCTTTTAGTTGCTAGATCATGGGGAGGTCTGGGGAGAAGGAAAGAGATGATTGGGGTGGGGAGTAGAGCATTAGGGGAGTGGCTATTTTCCAGCTAATACAGAAGTATCACTATGTTTTATACGAGTATGTGCCAGCTGAATATCGGCTGTGAATATAACAGCACCTACCTCGTGGCTGTCCTGCGTATTAAGTGATATAATATATAAAGCCTATAGATTCTCCAGTTCTAACTCATTACTAATATGATCACAAGGACTTAAAACAGAAGTTTTTACATTAGTCATGGTATTACACATTTTGAACTCTTGTTCATTTCTTAAATTCAGTGTTCATAAACTATTAGCAAATACACAGTGAGTGTATTACAAATGAGGAACTGTCCTGGCCAGGAGTTGACCTCTCTGCTCAGGGTGGGCTGTCTTCAAATCCTTTCTATTCTCTTTCTTATTGCCCTAGCTGATGTGAGGAACAAGGTTGACGTTCCCATGGTAAACTTGTATTCCATTTGGTGAGATATTTTCCGAGGCCCCTTAGCAGGAACTCCAAATTAGTTTCTTCTTAGAAACTGTGTTATAATTTGGTGATTTTCTGTGTTAACTTTTTTCTCTTTAATTGTCAGATTTATATTCTACGGTTAAAACTTTACTACAAGAACATGACTTACAAAATGCACAAACATCACAGTTTATTGCATTTAGAAGGTAAAGTATTTATAATATTTTAATGTTTTTAATCTAGCTTTTAAATCTCATAACTAATTAATGTAGATCCTATTTGGATGGGCGAGTCCCATATTTCATTACTGTTAATTCTCTTTCTTAGTTTGGGGTATGTCAATGGCAGACTTGGCAGAGGGCACTTTCTAAACAGGGCTCTTGCCATCAAATACCATGTTTAGAAACTCATAGGGAATCTGAATGGAACAAAAGCTTATGCTGAGATAAAATTACAAAAATACTATTTCCTGAAGAAAGTGTTGGAAACTTTTTATGAATTTAGTAAGTCATAATTGCTGATAACAAAAATAAGCACGTAGCACATACCATTATGGTGACCCCTGCGTTTTCATGTGTTTCAGGCAAGACTGTGATCTAATTAACGACTGCTGTTGCAAACACTACACAGGCCACCTCATCAAGTGAGTGTCTGAGAGAACTGAGACTTTTAAGGACAGTCCTTCAATTTGCTGTTCTTTTATTTGCTTTGACATTTGTCACTTATTGCTATATATTTAAAAATAGTTTTTTCTCATTTGTGAAATATGATCTCTTCAATTAAATACAATATATGAATACATCCTTGGGAATTGATGTTTTAGTAATGACGGGAATAAGAAGAAAAATTAGTGAAATTTTCTTTTTTGTTTCCAGCTTGGCAGCCTTCAGCTTCTCCAGGATGAGCATGGGGAGCTCAGGGGAATTTAAAAAATTTTGTGTCTAGTGTTTCTGAGAACCTTAGCAACAGGGTGCCTGCAGAGAGCAACTTAGTGAATGTCTATCAGAGAAATATTAGTGTAGACAAGCCACTGCGTTCAGACATAGAAAAAATTAATTCATTTCTCTTGAATTGACCAATACCTGCTTTTTACTAAGTATAGACATCCTAGATATGTTTAAGGTACAGGTAGAGTACCTGGCTGCTGAGGTAAGATACACAAAAATCTGTCAGGTAGCCCAACAGGAGGCCAAAAAGCATGGACTTGAGGCCATATACTCAGGGTCCCAGTAACTGTGATGATGGGCCAGGTCATATCCCTTTCTCACATCTATAAAAGTGGTATGTACACAGAATTTCCCTTACAGAGTTGTAGTAAGAATAAAATGAAATAATATACCTAAAGCACTTAGCACAGTAGCTGGCATATCGCCACCACTTCCTCAATTTGCTGCTGGTATACTGATATAGTGTCATGATTATTATAATAGAAATATGTATAAGCGCTGTAAGACCTCAAATAGGGTAGTGATAAGAGAGATTGGAGAGGAGAGGATTAATTTTAAAAGAAAAAAAATCAAGATTTGTGGTAACTTTTAGAATACAAGGGGAAAGAGAGACATCATTTATGCCAAAATTTCTAACTTGAATAACTTTGGCTGGGGAATGTTATTGAATTTGAGGCATTGCTGAGTAAGAGTATGTGTAAATAATCAGACAACTATGGGAGCCTGATATCTTGTTGCCCATTGGAGAATGAAAGTGTTATAAAGAAAATATGGAAATTATTCTGAGAATTGGATTGAGTCTGAGTAGGAGTCAATGTTTAAACAAATGAAATGGAGACTTTCCAAACTTTGATTATATATTATCATTTTCTATCCCAGAGACCATCAGAATAGACTTGTATTTAGAATTGGTGATAAAATTTGTTGTACCAGGAATGCATACCTCTCAGAGTTACTCCCTGAAAATATCTCTGGAAATCAGCAAAATAATGACCTAGACGCCAGTGGTGAAGACTTTTCTGGTACTCTTCATGATTTTGCTAAAAATAAGCACGACTTTGAAAGTAATGTTCGACTATGCAATGGAGAAATGTTTTTCATAACAAATGTAAGTGAAAACAGAAGATAATACCATTTAACCAATTAAACGATATGTTTGGTCACTTTATTGTCCTAGGATTGGTTCAAGAGCCAATGATATAGGTTGTATCTGTGTTTATGAAGGATATAGATAGTTTTCTAGTAATGTCTTGTCTGGCTTTAGTATCAGAATAATACTGGCCTCATAAAATGCGTTGGGAAGGACTTCTTATATTTTCAGAAGATTTTATGAAAAAGCATTTTAAATGAAGTATTTGAGTGACAAAAAGTCATGCATGAGACATATATTTAAAAAAGCATCATTTCCTCTGTTGCTGCTTAAATGTAGAAACTATAAAAGTGGTTGTCTTGTATTTATTCTCATAATGTAGATAGCTGTGGGGAAAAGTAAACTTTGCAAAGAATCTATTCAGACTTACGTAGTCGATACAAGAAATGAAATGTATAGACTTCAAAATAACAGACTTTTCTTCACAGAGTCAAAGTGAAGATAAGTTTCAAGGACTGAAAATTTCTATTTGTGTTTATTAAAATATTTAGGTATAGATATATTCTTTAAATATATTTGTGCTGAAATGCAAATTTTAAACCTTTTGAAATTCTTAATGGTAATTCTTACATTTTATGTTTGACCTAAAGATAGAATATCTTTGAACATGTTTGAACGTAGAACATATTTGAAGGTATGCAAAATAGTTCTTTGTTTTGGTGACAGGATGTAACTGATGTAACTTTTGGAAAGAGAAGATTTTTGACCATTAATAATATGGCTGGCCTGGAAGTAACTGTGGATTTTAGGAAACTAATGAAATGTTGTCGCATAAAACATGCATGGGCAAGAACTATTCACACTTTTCAGGTAAGGGGACTTTTATAAAACTGTTAAAATAATTTACCAACCTTGTAGCACCTTGCATTGTTTTCATAATTTTTTGTTCCACCGATTAGGAAACAAAAATTAGGAAACAAAATACACAAAAGTACAGAAGAAACTATAGAGCCACCAGCCTTTGGCTCTTTTTTGTTTGAGATCTCTCTTTATTTTTAGAAACGAAGGCATTATAGGTAAAGTCTCGTCCTTCAGGTCTTCCCCTCCCTGCCTGAGTCTCTAGTATGGCTTGATGTGGCACTGTACTGATCTTGTCTGGTGAAATTCTGATATCTGGTTCATCATCAATCCTTTTGTGCCTTCATTTTGATTTGTAAACTGTTACATTAAAATATCTTGATTTGTCTTGATTGCTGAGTGTCTTGGCAACCCCTTACATTCTGTACTGGAGGTGAGTGCCTCACTTGTCTTGCCCTAGTCCTGGGCCTGTCTCCTGCCTTCCTCCCAAGTGACTTCTGCCCTGAATTTGGTATGTATCACTCCTGTTCATGCAGAAACAATATATATGATTGTTTTCTGTGTTACTGAGGTTTACATAAATGGTATCATCATGTTTCTGTACTTTGCAACTAGCTTTTATTTTTGGCCTTATCAACTTTATGGGGTATAATTTGCATAGAGTTTCATTGTAAAGTTGGATGAGTTTTGACAAATGTATACTCTCCCTCTACCTTTGTGAGGCAACTTTTTTTTTTTTCTTAACTTATTTGGGAATATTGTTAGGTTTACAGAAGAGTTGGAATGATAGTGCAGAGAGTTTCTGTATACCCTTCACCCAGCTTTCCCTGATGTTAACATTTTATAACTATGGCATATTTGTCAAACTAAGACATTACTATTGCTATAAGACTGCTAAGTAAACTGTGCATATTCAAATTGCACTAGTTTTTCCATTAATGTCCTTTTTCTATTCTAGGACAGCATATTGAGTTTAGTGCAACTTGCTTTTATGCTTTATTTTAATACCCTTGAATTCTCATATGTTATCAGTGGCTCTGTTATTTATCTCTGTTTTGAGCTTCCTTCTCTACTATTGGTATGTTTCTTTAATGGAGAGGCTGCATCAACCCTCTTTTTTTTTTTTTTTTTTTTTTTTTTTGAGTCTTGCTCTGTCATCCAGACTGGAGTGCAGTGGCACAATCTTGGCTCACTGAAATCTCCACCTCCCGGGTTCAAGTGATTCTCCTGCTTCAGCCTCCTGAGTAGCTGGGATTACAGGCATATGCCATCACTCCCAGCTAATTTCTGTATTTTTAGTAGAGATGGGGTTTCACAGTGTTGGTCAGGTTGGTCTCAGATTCCTGACCTTGTGATCTTCCCACCTCGGCCTCCCAAAGTGCTGGGATTACAGTCATGAGCCACTGTGCCCTGTCCAACCCTCATTTTTATGCAGAAAAATTTAGATCAGCCCATATTTTTCTACTAGTAAGCAAACATTAAGTAGCATACAGTTTTTTTTTTTAAGTGGAGGGGGGTTTTATTTATTATGTTACCCCATCTCAGTTCCAAAAAGAATTTGAAATGGTTTATTAAAAATGCCAACAATTCAGCTGATTTTTTTAAAAAAGGTAAAGAAGGGCCAAGTGTGATACCTCATGCCTGTAATTCTAGCACTTTGGGAGGCCAAGGCAGATGGATCACCTGAGGTCAGGAGTTTGAGACCAGCCCTGGCTGACATGGTGAAACCCCATCTCTACTAAAAAAATACAAAAAAAAAATTAACCAGGCATAGTGGTGGGCACTTCTGATCCCAGCTACTCAAGAAGATGAGGCACAAGCGTCACTTAAATCAAGCCGAGATCATGCCACTGCACTCCAGCCTGGGCAACAAAGGGAGACTCCATCTAAAAAAAAAAAAAAAGAAAAAAAAAGATAAAGGATGTCAAGTGAAAGATAAAGGAAAGGATGATAAAACAATTCTTGCCACGGGTGGTTGGAATGTAGCTGTGCCTGCTTCCCTGTTTGCTTACTACTGTAGACTGCAGATTTGGCTTTAAGTTCCCTTGAGACTAAAGTTCCTCAGGTAAAGAGAGAAGCAGTCAGTGAAAGTGTAATATTTCTGTCTCTGGGTCCTGAAGAAATTTCTTCCATGGATCTCTATGATGCTGTCTCTAATTTTTTGGAAACTCATGTCCTTCACCTTTAGGAAATTTTCTTCTCAGTTTCCTCTGTTCTGTCTCTCTAGAATTCCTAATATGTGCATATTAGACCTCCAGAACTAGTTACCTAAATTTTTTATCAAGCTGTCCTATTTTCCTTCTCATCACTTTGCTCTATTTTCTGAGAGATTTCCTTAAATTTATAACCCAGTTTTTCTGTAAGAACAAATGAAGAGTAAAGGGGTCTTTATTATCACTGGGTTGAAGTTGGAGTACATATCTTTCTGGTTCTTATTTCATGGTTGAAGTAGCATCTCTTAGCTCTAAGAACATTCATGATTGTTGTCTTATATCAACACACTGTTTCTTCCAAGTTCAATTCATTTCAACAAATATTTACTGAGTCAGACTCTGTTCTTGGTGTTTGGTATACGTCAGTCCATGAAACAAAGATTCTTGCCATTGTGAGGCTTACATTTGGTGGGGAAGGGGATAGTAACAGACACAATTATAAAAATGAAATAAAAACAAAAACAAGAACAAAAACTGTGATATTAGAAGGTGGCAAATGCTGTAGAAAAGAGGTGAGAGTGGGTGCAATTGTGATTTCAAATAGAATGTCGATGTAAGCCTCATTGAGAAGATAGCATTTTATCCAAAGACTTGAAGAAGGAAAAGAAGTTAACCATGTAAATACCTGGGACAGGAGCATTCTAGGTTGAGGAATAGCCAAGGGCAGGGTTCTAAGGTGAGAGTCTGTCTGGTATAGTTGAGGAGCAGGAATAGCAAGGAGGCCACTGTAGGAGACTGATGGGAAATGAGACAGGAAAATTAATATGAGGTAAAGAGGGCAGGAGGATGGTGGGGCCAGGTTACCTCCTAGGACATTTAAAGGCCTGCACTATCCAGTATGGTAGCCACTAGCCACCTGTAGTTATTGAGCACTGGAAATGTGGTTAGAGTGACTGAAAAACTGAATTTTAATTTAAAAACTGGGTACTAGGCTGGGCACAAAGGCTCACACCTGTAATTCAGAACTTTGGGAGGCTGAGGTGGGCGGGTCACTTCAGAGGTGTTCAAGACCATCCTGGGCAACATAGTGAAACCCATCTCTACAAAAAACGCAAAACGTTAGCCAGGCATGGTGGCATGCACCCTTAGTCCCAGCTACTTGGGAGGCTGAAGCGAGAGTATCATCAGAGCCTGGGAGGCGGAGGCTGCAGTGAGCTGAGACCGCGCCACTGCACTCCAGCCCAGTGACAGAGTGATATCCTGTCTCAAAAACAAAAACAAACACAAAAAGGTTACTAGATACAGTCATTGGAAAACTGTATGTTGGAAAAAGTATGTTTGGAACAACTTGAGTATGCAAATATTCATTTTCAACTACAAATTTTATGAACTCTAGAAATAGATTATTTCTGGTGAAAATTTAGCATCCAAATTGAACTGTTCTGGATGTATAAAATATGGAATTTCAAAGATATAGTCTTTTATTAATAATTTAATGTTGATTATTTGTTAAAATGATAACATTTTGGGTATGCTAGCTTAAGTAAAATACAGGTATATTATTTACATTAATTCTACCTATTTCTTTTTTAATGCAACTAGAATATTTCACGCTACATATATGGCTTGTTTTATATTTATATTGGACAGTGCTATTCTAGACTATTTTAAAGACTTTGGCTTTTACTCTGAGTGAAATGGAAGCTGTTGAAGATTTGTGGCTATTCATACAAGTTGTTGAGTTGTAGAACCAATTTATAGAATAGACGTATACATAATTAAAAGTAAATATAGGAAACTTGCCTCCTTAAGAAGTTTGACAGCTCTGAATATTCAAGGGAGATTTAGAGCAATGGGGAAATTATTTATAGCAGATTATCAAGGTGAAGTTAGGTGTCTATGTCTTGCTTTACGAGGAAGACTTAGGTACCATCTTGGGGTGTAGAATTCCAGGGTCAGCTGACCTTTGGCTCCTGCAGCATGGCATTTTAATTTTTATCATCGTTCACTCAGCAAGGCACTGGAGAAAGAACAGTGAGTGGGATAGAGGTGAAGCTCTGCCTTCATTGAGCTTAGGGTTAGTACGGCTGTGATAGAGGAGGTACAGGGTGCTGGAGAGTAATAGATGGGGTGGCTACTCCAGACACGGGCCAGATGGAGGCCATGGACTGAGTAATGATGACAGGACCACATGGAAGTTCCTTGTGCTGGGTGGAGCAAGGTTCATGGAAAAGAAAGGGAATAAAAGAGCGAGAGGAGCAGGGCCAAGCTGGCTCTTGAAGGGCTTTACGAACACATTAAGGGCTTAGGACTTTATCTGGAGTCCCTGCGAGCCATTAGAGGTTTTAAGCAGCATCTGCTCTGATTGGAT
Source organism: Cacajao melanocephalus (assembly GCA_963573385.1). Taxonomy (NCBI): domain Eukaryota; kingdom Metazoa; phylum Chordata; class Mammalia; order Primates; family Pitheciidae; genus Cacajao; species Cacajao melanocephalus. The sequence goes on along the minus strand of CAUYLG010021614.1, from coordinate 28,662 downwards.
TTGCATTTTACAAATATCACTGTGGCTGCCCTGAGGATGATGGATTGTGCAAGAGAAGGTACAGGGAGACTGATAGAGTATTAAGTATTAATAATAGTGTATCTACTATTACTATATTGTTCTCAGTATTACCTGATGACTAAGAACTAGGTTAGCTCAATTTAGGTAGACATTTTCATATTTGAGAATGCACAATATAAAGTCCAAGGGGAAGAGTGGTGCCATATATCCGTGGAAATGTATGTAATCAAGTACCATTTATGTCCATTTCTGAGACCCAGCAACATTAAAGACATGTGTCTCAAACTTTTACAATCTGAGGAGTTGCTTCAAACTCTCTGTCTAGCAAGATGGAAGAGCTTGCTGCGCAAGGGTTTTTCGCAGTGGATGTGTATTTTTTTACATGCCCCATCTTGTCAGTTGTTGTCCCACAAGTCTTCCTTTGGCAGGAGCACTGTAGGAGCAGTGGGGGGAGAAAATGGTACAAACCACGTCTTTGTCTGTGCTGGCACTGGGTATGCTGATCTCAGAATATAGGACTAAGAATAGCCCCCAAACTTGAAATTGTTTTCTTACAGTTATAGTTCTTGGTTTGTTAAGCTTAAAAGATGAAGATTCATTGTTTTCTTTTTTCTTTATCTTAATAAAAGAAATAAATTGTCCAACCATGGAAAAATACAGACAAGAAGGAGAAAAAAATCATCCATAGGCCCTCCATTTGGAGACATTAATTAAAATTTTGGTAGAACTTCTCTCCATTTTCGTGATTTGTTTTGTTTCATTGTACATAGCTATGTTCTTTTCTATATATTTGTTTTGGATGATAGTAACTATATTGCTATACAGTTGTGACCATTCTCTCTCTCTATATATAGAATAAAACCCATATATACAGTTTTTTAAATTTTGTTTTAAAGTCTCTTTGATGTTTGCAAAATAGTATGTCAAGTATGTATATATTATATATAAGTATATATATTCACCTATTACTTACTACTTAAATTTTCTTTATTTTATCATATGTAATATTTTATATACATATATTAATATATACATAGTATATCTACATTTTCACCTATTACTGGCTACTCAGAGTTTCCATAATTTGCCATTATATGTAATAATGGGTTAACACATTCACATATGAAGCCTGTACCATTATTTCAGGCTTATATTAGGAAAGATTTAGTACTGCATGCAGTCTTTAAAGTTTGCTGCTAGATTTCTACAAGCCAGTTGTGGACCTGTGAGACCTGAACTTAGCAACGCTTTTATCAGCAAGTTTAGAGTTCTTGGAGGATGAATCAAAGTGGAACCCATCAGATGGACATGTAATAATAGTCTGGCCAGGTAGAAGTGCCTGAGAGCACTTTGAGGACTTGTTTCCTTTTCTTGTCTATAAACTGTCTGAACCTATTTTATAGCATTAAGTCTTCATACCATGTTTTTCCTCCTAGGGGTCTGAGGAGCAAACAATCGTCTATGTGGTGGGGAAGGCGGGCCGGCAGCACTGGCAGCATGTTTACACCGCAGTGACCAGGGGCCGCTGCCGAGTGTATGTGATTGCTGAGGAGTCTCAGCTCCGGAATGCCATTATGAAAAAGAGTTTTCCTAGAAAAACTCGTTTGAAACATTTCTTGCAAAATAAGCTCTCCTCAAGCAGCACACCTCCAGCAGATTTTCAGTCCCCACGGAAGAGCTCTGGAGACAGTGGAGGACCCAGCACACTGTCAGCATCTCTACTTCCTGTAGTCACAGACCACACTGTGACAAATGATGTCACCTGGAGTGAGGACTCTTCACCTGATGAGAGGACACCAGCAGATTTTCAGTCCCCATGGAAGAGCTCTGAAGACGGTGGAGGACCCAGCACACTGTCAGCATCTGTTCTCCCTGTAGTCACAGACCACGCTGTGACAAATGATGTCACCTGGAGTGAGGCCTCTTCACCTGATGAGAGGACACTCACTTTTGCTGAAAGATGGCAATTATCTTCACCTGACGGAGTGGATACAGATGATGATTTATCGAAATCGAGAGCATCCAAAAGAACCTGTGGTGTGAATGATGATGAAAGTCCAAACAAAATTCGTATGGTAGGAGTGATGTTTACATGTGCCCAAATTTTATTTAAATATTGCTAACTTCAGTGTGCTTATAAATGACTGTGCTTTTATTAGTGTTGCATTGTGCTGTTGGACTTAAAAGCAACTGTTTGTCTCATTTCTGTCAAATTTCCCTTATCTCACTGTCTCATCTCCCCTTAATTTCCTCACTTCTTTTTCCTTCCCAGCCTCTAACTAAAGACATCTCCCAAAGCTCAGTTCTTTTTTATTTTGAGAACGGACTCATCAGTTTCAGCCATCTCTCTGCCACCAGTGGTTCGGCTGACGAAGTTTTGACTGTAGTAACATTCTAGGCATCAGTAGTGCGAGATAAGAAAGTGACAGTTCTTACTCTCACACTGACTGTCATGGTGGAGACGGCCGGCTATGTCAGTAATGTGGTGATTCGCTGAGTGCTCTGGCACTGAAGAGGAGTTAACGAACCAACTGCCTGAGCTGTGTCTTTGTTCCCAGAGAATGACTTTCTGGAGCCACAGCCCAGCATCTTACTGTCTTTTCCAGTTTTCCCGTTTCCACCACCATCTTCCTAGTTACATGGCTTAAAATCTTAGAATCACCATGAACTCGGCTTGCTTTCACTCTACCATCTTGTTGGATGATTGGTGACCTGGCTGCCCTCCCCTTTCTTGTTCCCATTCTCATAATACAGCAGTTCCCCACTTTTCTGTGGTTCTGCTTTCTGCAGTTTCAGTTACCCACGGTCAACTGTGGTCCAAAAATATTAAATGGAAAATTCCACACAAAAAAAAATTCATCAATTTTGAATGACATGCCATTCTGGGCAGTGTGATGAAATCTCACGCCACCCCATTCCTTGATTCCTCCCTTTGTCCAGTGTGTTCACACTGTGGACACTCGCCACCCGTTAGTCACTTGCCACCATCTTAGTTACTGGAGTGACTGTCTCAGTATTGCAGTGCTTGTGTCAAGTCACCGTTATTTTGCTTAATTGCTTTATTTTGTATGTTACTGTTACTAATTTTTTACTGTTCCTGATTTATAAATTAACCTTTATTATAGGTATGTATGTATAGGAAAACCCAGTACATTTGGGTCTGGTACTATCCAAGACTTCGGGTGTCCGCTAAGATTCACTCCTTTGTTCAAAAGCTTCAGTGGCTCCCAGGTACCTACAACATAAATTCTAGACTATTTAGCTTGGCATTTGAGACCTTTCTCAGTTTGATTCCAGTTTTCTCGACATCACTTCATTTCCCACTATTCTTTATCTGCTTTTGTCAAGCTGGTATCTTCAGCTCACTAAAATGAATCAAACATTTTCATCTTCCTTTTGACTCTTGCTGTGTCACTCATCTTGAATGCCCTTTTCTGTCTCTTCTCATTCAGCATTTGAAAAAAACATTTAGCAAAAAGTTCGAAAAATAAAAATAAACACCTGCCAGTCACTGATCTAAATGTTAGGGAGGAAAGCACACCAGTGCCTGGCTTCGTGGATATTACAGTCCAGCATAAGCAATAAATACAAGAGAAAATCAGATTTCAGATCAAGAGTCTATGAAAATGAAAAGCCAATGACATAGGGAATGGCAGGGGGTACGGCAGGCAGGAGGTGCTATTTTGACCAGGTCATGCCTCCCTAAAAAGGTGACATGTGAGCTGAGCACTTAATGTTACCAAGGAGCCAGCAGGGTGGCCTCTGAGGATGTAGATAATGCAAGGCCTGCAAAGGGAATGATTTTATTCAAAGAGGAAGGCAGGTTGGCTGGGCCCAGTGGCTCATGCCTGTAATCCCAGCACTTTGGGAGGCCAAGGCAGGTGGATCACCTGAGGTTAGGAGTTTGAGACCAGCCTGGCCAACATGGTGAAACCCCATCTATACTAAAAATGCAAAACATTTGCCGGGTGTGGTGGTAGGCACCTATAATTCCAGCTACTCAGGAGGCTGAAGCAGGAGAACTGCTTAAACCTGGAGGCAAAGGTTGCAGTGAGCCGAGATCGTGCCTTTGCACTCCAGCTGGGCAACAAGAGCGAAACTCCATCTCAAAACAACAACAACAGAGGAAGGCAGGTGAATGTGGCTAGTGAGTGGGGAAGAGGGTGCAGGTGCTAGTGTTGGAGAGATGGGCAGGGCCACGGGAAGGAGTTGGGATTTTATTCTGCTTGCAGTGGGAATTCATTGGAGGGCTGGAAGCAGTGATGTGATATCATCTAATGTCTGCTTAAACTAGTCCCAGCCAGGCATAGTGGCTTATACCTGTAATTCCAGCACTTTGGGAGGCCAAGGTGAGAGGATTGCCTGAGCCCAGGAGTTTGAGACCAGCCTGGGTAATATGGTGAACTCCCATCTCTACTAAAAATAGAGAAATTAGCTGGGCATGTTGGCATTGCATCTATAGTCCCAGCTACTCAGGAGGCTGATGTGGGAGGATCACTTAAGCCTGAGAGGTTGAGGCTGCAGTGAGCTGTGATTGCACCACTGTACTCCAGCCTGGGGGACAGAGCAAGAGCCTGTCTGAAAAACAAAACACAACCACAACCCTGCTGGGTGTGATGGCTCACACTTTAAATTCCAACACTTTTGGGAGCCAGGCAGGAGGATTACTTGAGCCCAGGAGTTTGAGACCAACCTGGGGAATACAGTGAGACTCCATCTCTACAAAAATAGTAAAACATTAGCTGAATGTGGTAGCACGTATCTATAGTCCCAGCAACTTGGGAAGCTAAGGTAGGAGGATTGCTTCATCCCAGGAGTTCCAGGCTCCGGTGAGCTGTGATTGTGACATCCCATTCCAGCATGGGTGACAGACCAAGACCCTGTCTCAAAAAAAAAAAAGGCCGGGTATGGTGGCTTACACCTGTAAGCCTAGCACTTTGGGAGGCCAGGGCAGGCAGATAACTTGAGCCCAGGAGTTCAAGACCAGCCTGGGCAACATGACAAAACCCCATCCCTACCAAAAACGCAAAAAATAATTAGCTGGGGGTGGTGGCGGGTGCCTGTTGTCTTAGCTACTCAGAAGACTGAGGTGGGAAGATCACCTGACCCCAGGAGGTCGAGGCTGTGGTGGGCCGTGATGGTGCCCTGCACTCCAGCCTGGGCGACAGAATGAGACCCTGTCTCAAAAACAAACAAACAAACAAACAAACAATCCCTCTGGCTCCGGTGGAGAGGGAGCTGTGGAAAGTGAAGGCGAAGCAAAGGGACCAGTAGGATGTCATCCTGGGGTGAGCCTAGTGAAACAGCGGGGTTGGTGATCCGTGGTTGGAGTCTGGATGCATTTTGGAGATGGAGTCTCTGTGGTTTGCTGATTAGATGTGATGAGGTAAAGGAAAGTAATCCAGGATGATTCCTGGATTTCTGGCTAAAGCAGTTTGGAGAATAGCAGTGCCGTTTCCTGAGATGGGAAAGATGTGAGGAGAACTCATTTGGGGAAATGAAGCATTCTCTTGCGGCATGCTGTTGTTTAAGGTGCTAATTGGAAACGTACACGGACTTGTTGAGTGAGTCAGTGGTTGGTAGAGGAGTTTAGAACCTCAGCAGGGAGTAGGGTAGGGAAGGTCCATGTGGGAGTCATTGGCATGTAGTGATACTGAAATGACTAGTTGAGTTAATTTCAGGAGAGACTGCAGATAGAGGAGAAGGCCTGATAGAATTCTGGGGTATTCCCAGCTTTTAGAGATCCTGCAGAGGAGGAGGAACTGAAAAGGTGTGTGAGTGTGATAGAAGGAAAACCAGGGTTGTGGGGAGGGAACAAAAGCCTGAACTGAGGGGCCTGGTGAGAAAATGGGAGCCGAAAGGGTGGAGTAAGCAGTGGAGGCAGTTTTTGAAGAGGGCTGCTGAAAAAAGAAACAAAGATGGTTGTATCTGAATAGAGGACTGTGGTCAAGGAAAATATTATTGGTTTGTTTACTTTGGATGGGTATATAAAGGCATCTTAGTGTGCTGCTAGAATGGTCCAATGGAGAACGAGAAATTCATGATTCAGAGAGAGAGGATAATTGCAGAATTGAAGTCCTAAAGTGGGTAGGATGGGAAAAACCAAGAGAATAAGTAGAGGGGTTGCCCTGAGACAGGATTAGGGACAGAGGACCCTTCTTCCATTGCAACCAGAAGGAATGGGTGTAGTGCGTTGTTGGGTATACATAGCAGAGAGAAGATAAAGTAATTCAAAGCTGATCACCTCATCCCATCCTCTCTCTCTTACTATTAGAATCCAGCTCAGTTTCTGTGTTGTTCCTGAAGGCTTCTCTTTCTCTGAACTGTAGGAGGGCAACACACCCCTTCTGTACTTCACTTGCAGTAAACTTGTTTGACTCTGTAAATAAAACTTCTTGAGGACAGTATATCACTTTTGATCTGCTAGAACCTTTGGTACAATTGCTGATCACATGGTAATGCCTCAAAAATAGTGATCAAATTATGAGTCATGAATATATGGTGATGAAACTTAAAAAAAAATCAGACCTTTTAAGTATTGTTCTTTCAGGTTGTACTGAAAGTCATACCTTTATTCTTGTAGTGCCCCCCTTTACTTTGACAATTCCTTTTGGAATCACTTTCAAGGCAGTAAAAGATCCTTTTGAATGTTTATAAGGGAAGCAAACTTCTATTGAGACCTATTCTGGGTTTAGGAAATAACCCAATGGCATTTGTTTTCTGGTTTTATGAGTTAGAGGATCCAATATGGGTAATGGATTTTGTGTTTAAAAAAAAAAAGTGGGATTATAAGTCATTTCCAAATGTAGTTCCAACAGAAGCGTAAGAATTGCTTTAAGTACTGGCAGCAGACTTGTTTGGTTGAGTCTTTAAGCTTCCAAGGCTTAAAGATAAAAAACAAAGGTAAAAAGGGGCCACAGAAGGAACCCAGGGGAGAAAGTGCTGGTGTCACTTGCCAGAACAAGGCTGAGTTGTAAGTGGGGAATACTTACATCCTCCATCCCCAAATGGATATGGCACAGGGAAAAGGTTCTCTAAGAGTTGGTCTGACACAGGGCACAGTGTGTAGAGTCCTGGCACATTAGGATACTGCAAGTGAAGAACAGCATGGCTGGAGCACAGGGCGCAGTTAGAAGATGGGCTGCAGACAGGAAAAGGCAGGAAGGTGGACACAGGGCCTTCTGAAGAGGTCGTACATTCTTCTGAGTGCAATGGAGAACAGCAGACACATTTTAAGTGCCCTGTGAATTTTATGAAGGTGATGTTGACTGAAGTTTAGTGGATGATGATGGTTAGGGAAAGAGTAGGGAATGACTTCCCAGCTAAAACATTATTTCATTGGCCTGGATAAAATGAGGAGCCTCTAATGTTAGGTAGTAGCAATGGGGATGGAGAAGAGAGGCTAAGGATAGAGCTGATGGGACTTACTGATCAGTTGGATATAGGTGGGGTTGGGTCTGAGGATCACTCGTAAGCTTTGGCTCAGGCATACAGGTGGGTGGATCCAGGCTCCATTAACCAGATTGGTAAAAGAGGCTGAGGGACAGTTTTGTGGGGAAAGTGATTAAAGTGGACATAGTCAAGGGTGCAGGGGGAAATTCTCTTTTTTCCCTCTCTTGGATAGTAGAATCCCTACTGATTCTAAGTTCCATTCTGTACCCCAGATCAACTCTTTGATGGAATTTCCATCTCAGGAAAACATCTTTTTCTGAAATTAAACCTGTCATCTCTTGCAGAGGTCCTGGAATAAGGCTTTCGACGTGAGCAGAAAAGAGAGGCAATTCCAAAGAAAGACCTTTTTCCTAAAACTGAGTTGTGCTTACTTTTCTCCTTTTTTGATGGTGGTGAAACTTCATCATGACCACCCTGCCCCACTGACTTCTGCTTCGGAAGCATCAATAACATGAAGAATATGACCGTGGCATTGCAATGTTTCATGGACAGGCAATGTGGTCAGTCCTCCAGGACTCTGGGCTTAGAAGAGCCCCGCACTTAAAAATAAAAAATGTTCTGTAATCACCATCTTGAAATTCTTAAGTTTGAACAAGGGGCCATCATTTTAATTTTGAACTGGGCTGCTACGTCATGGGCCCCGTCTACACCTTTAGAAGTTAGACACGCGCATTTATTCAGTGCTTAGTCACCCCAGCCCCAGAGCTGGGTGCTGGAGATACCACAAAGCAGTATCAGCAAAGCAGATATGATCCTGCAGGGAGCCAACAGCCGATTGCTTTGGTTGCTCAGGTCTTTCAAGGGTTGGGAAAAGTGCATTATTTCTTCTTCTGAAGCAGAAGGAATAGACGTACATAGGGTAGACTGACTACATTTTTACAAAATTAACTTTATTATTTTAATTTTTCTAACAGATGGGAGAATCTCCACAAGTGTCTTCCAGGCTTCAGAATTTGAGACTGAATAATTTAATTCCCAGGCAACTTTTCAAGCCCACAGATCATCAAGAAACTTAGTTTTATTTCAAATTGCCCAAAGGAACTATATTTTTCTATTCAAGACAAAATGAACATTGTAGCTTCAAAGTATCAAGATGGAAAAAGAAGCCTATAACTGGAGTTTTAAGGTATTTGTGTTAGCAAATGTTTTAAATCCATGTAATCAAAGAAAATATTAATGATTTCAGCATTTGTCATCATGAGAACTGGTAGCACTGGACATAAGTGAAGAGATTAGATATTTTACATACATATATATTTTTATAAAATTATGTATATTAGGCCGGGTGTGGTGGCTCACACCTGTAATCCCAGCATTTTGGGAGGCCAGGGCAGGTGGATCATCTGAGGTCAAGAGTTGGAGACCAGCCTGACCCACATGGTAAAACCACGTTTCTACTAAAAATGCAAAAATTAGCTGGACGTGGTGGTACACACCTGCAATCCTAGCTACTCAGGAGGCTGAGGCAGGAGAATCGCTTGAACCCCAGCGGCAGAGGTTGCAGTGAGCAGAGATTGCACCACTGCACTCCAGCCTGGGCAGCAGAGTGAGATACTCTCTAAAAAAAAATTATGTACATTAAAACATGTTTTATTTTTAGGATAATGCTGTAGTAACTTTGATGATCATTGTGTGTTATCTTTGCCAATGGGTTGAAGCAGCGGCAAAGAAAAGCTGTAATTGCATCTGTTAATGTTATTGACACACCTCTCAGTATGTTGTAATGTGGTCATTTTACAAAGCAGCTGCTCACTCCATCCCTGCTGCGTGAGACCCGGCATACCTGGGACTTTTCCTTGGAAATGCTTTCTGAGTTGGGAGCACATTATTTTGAATATGTTCCACTTAGGAATTTTTTTTTCCCTCTCTCAGAATGATTTGATTTTTAAATTTTTATTTATGTTAAATGGTAAAAGAAAAAGTCAAGAAGAAAAATGTAACTGTTAGCTCATTTATGCCTAGTGTTCCATTACTGGAACACTAAACATGGAGTTATTTATATCCTACTGCTCAAGGTCATTGCCAAGTTCTGACTGCAAAAGTTAAAAAAAAATTGCTACCTCAGGCATAAATAGTTAATAGCTTTATTGAGATATAATTCACATATATTTCACCCATTTTAATTTTACAATTCGGCAGCTTTTAGTATATTCACCAAATTGGACAACTACTATTATAATCAATTTTAGAACATTTTCTTTTTTTTTTTTTTTAAATAATAGAGATGAGGTCTCACTATGTTGCCCAGGTTGTTCTCGAACTCCTGAGCTCAAGTGATCCTCCCACCTTGGCCTCCTAAAGTGTTAGGATTATAAGTGTGAGCCAGCATGCCCAGCCTGGAACATTTTTATACCCCCCAAAAAACCTCACACTCCTTAGCAGTAATCCCCTGACTTCCTCCATCCCTAGGTAACCTGATCTACCTAGTACCAATAGACTTGCCTATTCCAGACATGTGGTTCTTCGTTCCTGACTTATTTGACTAGCGTAATGTTTTCAGACTCCATCCATGTTGTGTATCAGTAATGTGTCAATGCTTTGTCTCTTTTATTGCCAAATATCCCAGTGTATGGATCTAGGACATTGAATTTGTCCATTCATCAGTTGATGGACATTTATTTGGGTTATTTTCCAATTTTTGGCTATTAGGAAATGCTGGTATGAACATCCGTATATAAGTTTTTGTGTGGACATATGCTTTCACTTATTTTGGGTATGTAACTAGGCGTAGAATTGATGGGTCATATGGTAACTGTATGTTTAACATTTGAGGTGCTGCCAGACTTTTTCCAAACCAGCGGCACCAATTTATATTCTCACCAGCAGCGTATGAGAGAGTTCCAGTTGTTCCCTATTCTCTCCAACGTTTATTATCATCTGACTTCTTGATTATAGCCATCCTAGTGGGTATGAAGTGGTATTTCATTGTGGTTTTGATTTGCATTTTTCTTATGGCTAATTATGTTAAATGACTTTCATGTATGTATTGGCCATTTGTCCTCTGGAGAAATGTATATTCAGATATTTTGCACACTTTTAAGTTGGATTTTTTTTTTTCTTTTTATCACTGAAATCTGTATTAGTGAGGGTTCTCCAGAGGGATGGAACCAATAGGATATATATGGATATAAAAGGGAGTTTATTAGTGTATTAGTCAAGGTTCCCTAGAGGGACAGAACTAATAGGACATATATATCTATATATATATATGATTTTATTAAGTATTAACTTACATAATCACAAGGTCCCACAATAAGATGTCTGAAGCCTGAGGAACAAGGAGAGCCTGTCTGAGTCTTAAAACTGAAGAACCTGGAATCCGATGTTTGAGGGCAGGAAGCATGCAACATGAGAGAAAGATGTAGGCTGGGTGGCTAGGCCAGTTTCACCTTTTCACGTTTCTTCACCTGCTTTATATTTGCTGGCAGCTGATTAAATTGTGCCCACCAGATTAAGGATGGGTCTGCCTTCCCCAGCCCACTAACTCAAATGTTAATCTCCTTTGGCAGCACCCTCACAGACACACCCAGGATCAATACTTTGCATTCTTCAACAAGTTGACACTCAGTATTAACTATCACAATTAGACAGAATTGGCTCACACGATTAGAAAGCAGAGTCCCACGATAGGCCATCTGCAAGCTAGGGAAGGAGAGAAGCTGGTAGCCTGGCTCAGTCCAAGTCTAAAAGCCTCAAAACCAGGGACACTGACAGTGCTGCCCTCAGTCTGAGGCCAAAGGTCTGAGACCCCTGGGAGACCACTGGTGCAAGTCCCAGAGTCCAAATTTGGAAAACCTGGAGTCTGGTGTCCAAGGGTAGGAGAAGAGGAAGTCAAGCATTCTGCACAGCACAGGAAGAAAGAGATGGAGCAGACTCAACAAGCACGCTGCTTATCTCCCTTCATCCACTTGCTGTGTTCTAGCCTCGCTGGCAGCCAACTGAATGGTGCCCACCTACACTGAGGGTAGGTGTTCCTCTCCCAGTCCACTAACTCAAATATCAATCTCCTCCAGCAACATCCTCACAGACACACTTGGGAACAATGCTTCATCGGCCATCCAGGTGTCCCTCAATGTAGTTAACTTGACACCTAATATTAACCATCACATAGTGTAAGAATTCCTTATATTTTCACATGTAAGTCCGTTATCAGAAATATAATTTGCAAAATTTTTCTCCCATTCTGTGAATTTTAATTATCTTGATGGTATCTGATATGGTTTGGCTCTGTGTCCCCACCCAAATGTCATCTTAAATTGTAATCCCCACGTGTTGAGGGAGGGACCTGGTGGGATGTGATTGGATCATGGGAGTGGTTTCCTCCATGCTTTTCTGGTGATAGTGAGTTCTCACGAGAGCTGTTGCTTTTAAAATATGACACTCCTACCCCGCTTCTCCTGCCACTTTGTAAAGAAGGTGCTTGCTTCTCCTTTACCTTTTGCCATGATTGTGGTTTCCTGAGGCCTTCCCAGCCATGCAGAACTGTGAGTCCATTAAACCTATTTTCTTTATAAATTACTCAGTAGTTCTTTATAGTAGTGTGAAAATGGACTAATAAGTGTCCTTTAAGGTGCAGGTTTTAAATTCTGATGATGGCCAGTGTATCTTTTTTTGTTGTTGCTGTTGCTTGTGCTTTTGGTGTTATATCCAAGAAATCATTGCCTATTCAAAGACATGATTTACTACAAATTTTTAGTCTAATAATTTAAAAGTTTTAGCTCTTACACTTAGATCTTTGATTCACTTTTAGTTAATTTTTGTATATGGTATGAGGTAGGGATCCCACTTTATTTTTTTTGCGTGTGACAATTCAATTGCTCAGCTCCGTTTATTGAAGAGATTCTTCTTTCCCCATAGAATTGTCTTGGTACCCTTGTGAAAAATTAGTTGACTATAAATGTGAGGGTTTATTTATGGATTTTCAATTATATTCAATTGATTCATATTGATTCATGTATTTTTTTTTTTTTTTTGAGATGGAGTCTCACTGTCACCCAGGCTGGAGTGCAATGATGCCATCTCAGCTCACTGCAGCCTCTGCTTCCTAGGCTCAAGCAATTCTTATGCCTCAGCCTCCTGAGTAGCTGGGATTACAGGCGCCCACCACCACCATGCCCAGCTAATTTTTTGTATTTTTAGTAGAGATGGGGTTTCACTACGTTGGCCAGACTGGTCTCAAACTCCTGACCTCAGGTGATCCCCCTACCTTGGTCTCCCAAAGTGTTGGGATTACAGGCGTGAGCCACCGCACCCGGCCCATGCAACTATCCTAATGCCAGCACCATATTGTCTTTATTATTATAACTTTGTAGACAGTTTTGAAATTAAGAAGTGTGAGTCCTTCAACTTTGTTCTTCTTTTTAAAGTTTGTTTTGGCTATTATGGGTCCCTACATTTCCATATAAATTTTAGGATCTGCTTATCAGTTTCTGCAAAGAAGCAAACTGGGATTTTGTTGAGGGGTGTGTTAAATTTATAGATTTTGGAACTATTGCCATTTAACAGTATTAAATCTTGTGATTCATGAACACAGATGTCTTTCCATTTACTTAGGAAAGACAGGCTGGAGTGCAGTGGTGCAGTAATAGCTCACTGCAGCCTCTACCTCTCGGGCTCAAGCAGTCCTCCCATCTCAACCTCTCTTGTAGCTGGGACTACAGGCCTACCCCATCTCACCTGGCTAATTTTTATATTTTTTTCATATGGGGGTTCACCATGTTGCCCAGGCTCATCTTGCACTCCTGGACTCAGGTGATCTGCCCACCTCAACCTCCTAAAGTGCTGGGATTACCGATGTGAGCCACCATGCTTGGTTCTTCTTTAATTCTTTGTAGTTTTCAGAGTATAAGTTTTATATTTCTTTTATTAAATTTACAATGCTTTTTGTTAAATTTATTTCAAAGTATTTTATTCTTTTTGATCCTATTGTAAATGGAATTTTCTTAATTTATTTTGGTTTGTTATGATACTATATAGAAATGCAATTGATTTTTATATATTGATCTTGTATCTTCCAACCTTGCTCAACTTACTAGGTTACAGTAGGTTTTTAGTGGATTCCTTAGGATTTTCTATATAAGAGATCATATCATCTGAAAATAGAGATGCCTTTAGTTCTTCCTTTTTAATCTGTAGGCTTTTAATTTCATTTTCTTGCTAAATGCCCTGGTTAGAACCTCTAGTACACTGTTGAATAGAAGTAGCAAGTGAATATCCTTGTCTTGTTTGTCATATTAGGGAGAAAGCATTAAATCTTCCACCATTAACTATGTTTGCTGTAAATCTTTCTTTGAAGTCCTTTATTGAGATGAAGAAATTCTCTTTTGTTCCTAGGTTGTTGTGTATGAAGGGACATTGAATTTGTCAAATCCTTTCTCTGTATTGAGTTTTGTCCTTTATTGTATTGATGCAGTGTGGTAATTTTTGGATGTTAAACCAATCTTGCATCCTTGGAGTAAATCTCACTTGGTCATAGTGTACAATCCTTTTACGTGCTGCTGGATTTGGCTTGCTGGTTTTTGTTGGGTACTTTTGCATCTATATTTATGAAAGATACTGGTCTGTAGTTTTTTTTCTTGTGATGCCTTTGTTTGGTTTCGGTATCAGAGTAGTAGTGACCACATAGAATGAGCTGAGAAGTGTTCCCTTCTCTTCTATTTTGGAAGAATTTGTGAAGAATTGGTGTTAATTCTTTTAATTAATCTGGCCCTGGGCTTTTCTTTGTGGGAAGTTTTAAAGTTACTAATTAAATCTCTTTACTTGTTACAGATATATTTAGATTTTCTATTTCTTCTTGAGTCAGTTTTGACAGTTTTTCTCAAGAAATTTGCCCATTTAATCTATCTTTTTTAAATTTTCTGACTTACAGTTGATCATAGTATTTCTTTATGGTTTTTAACATTTCTATAAGGTTGGTAGCAAAGCCTGTGTTTCATTCCTGATTTTAATAATTTGAGTCTCTTTTTTTCTTAAAGTTTATTAATTTTGATCTTTTTAAAGGACCAACTTTTGCTTTCATTGATTTTCTCTACTGTCTTTCTGTTCTCTATTTCATTAATTTTAACTCTTATCTTATTACTCTTAGGAGGGGCTCTTAAGGAGGGGTTGTATGCTGGCTTAAATTAAGGTTTGGTCAAAGTTCAACAGCCTGAGGGAAGGAAGCTTAATATATTCTCTAGATCAGTGAGTACAAGCAATTCAGCTAATCATTTATGAAGCAAAGAATGGGAATTTTCAGGGCAGTCTGTGTCTGATTTTGTTATAAGTAAGTAAATGGAGGAGTGGGGGATGAACATCTGTAAGTCTTATCGAAGTTACCTGGGGAAGGATGGTTCTTTATAATAAGCCATTTCCTGGAACACACAGGTGATGGGCAGGAGGGTTACTGTAATGTTTTAGAAATGAAATTTATTTAACTCTGGCCATGTTTCAGGGTATAGGGCTCAGGTAAAGCTTCACACTGTCAAGAACTTGAAAATATCTTTTTTCCATAAAACACAATATTCCAAAGCACTATTGCAAATAGAAGCACTATTTGGAATTCACAAAGTAACCGAATATTCCAAAGCACTAATAATTCTTATATTATAAATGTACTATTGGCCAAAATATAAGTAACTGACCCAATTCAAAATTCTGTAAAATTTCATTAAGATCCTTTTGTAGTTTATAAGCCTGATGCATGGGTGTTCACGCACGTGTGAGATGTGCCTCTCTCAAACCTTGTTTTAACAGCCATTTTCTATTGTTGATTCATTTTAGTTTTGGCTACAACTGAAATACCCATCTTTTATGAGATACAGCTTCTCATTTGCCTTTATTCACAAAGTCTGTTTTAACTACACATTTCATTGGCTTCAGCCACATGCTTGATGCAGAAGTGAGGAGACACTATATGTCTATATAGTGCAATAAATATTTGAACAGTTGCTTGGATTTTTGCAATAATAGATTGTGACTTGGGGTCATATGACTGTCACGTGCTAGAAAATACTCTGCCTTTCAGAATGTAACCCTGGGCACACTGAATCCAACTGGATAAAAATGAATGTGCATTTACAAGGCCTGCAAGGCAGTTTACAGAAATGAAAATGTTGAGACTATAGATGTAATTTTTTTTAAAGGTAGCATAAAGTTTGTATGTTTTAATAGTTTATGTAAATCTATCTCATAGAGTACGAGTAATTTTCTCTGAAGGTGGATGTTGTGATACTTGACCAAAATTTGTCACCTACAGTAAATGTACCATTAGTCTTGCAGGTGTTTCTATGTGTGTGTTTTAGACCATTCGCCTATATTTATTTCACTTCTCATCTTCTGAATGGTTCTGTAGTACAGACATGGCCTCCAGTTTCAGGTAGAGAAGCTGACTCGTGGTGAGTAAATTTCATACTACCATTAAGTACTGGAGCCTGAAATCAAACCTGGATCCAGTTTCAAAACCTAGGTTCCTACTCTTCAGTGGTGCTTTTCAGGTTGATAGGAAAACCTTTCACCCTTAGAAAAGTATACAAAAACAAACAAACAAACATTGTGGCCGGATGTCGTTGCTCACGCCTGTCCAAGGCAGGTGGATCACTTGAGGTCAGGAGTTTCAGACCAGCCTGGCTACATAGTGAAACCCTGTGTCTACTAAAAAAAAATACAAAAAAAACTAGCTGGGTGTGGTGGTGGGTGCCTGTCAGTCATCCCAGCTACTCGGGAGGCTACATAGGAGAATCACTTGAGCCCGGGAGGCAGGAGTTGCAGTGAGCTGAGATTGTGCCACTTCACTTCAGCCTGGGCAGCAGAGTGAAACTCCATCTCAAACAAACAAACAAAACAAAACAAAACAAACAAAAAACATTGTATAGAACTCAGGGTAGAACACTGAAATATATTGAAAACACCAATAATGCATGTCCTATTTATTTGACTTTTTAAAATCACTGTTTATTCCATTTGGTAGAGGGTTTTTTCATACAAATATTTGAACAATTTTGAATTCCCCAAAACCATACATAGACGATAAATACCATGCTATTAAAGTATTAAATTTGTACAAAAATACTTTACAGTTTAATACTTGTTTGTTACAAATAAAAATAATACATATTTAAGTGACTCATGATCTTTTTTCTTAACATGATTCTGCTTTATACTTTCCTGCCCTGGCGGTTCTGAAATGTGATTGAAATATTTTTTTGCACAAAAAGAAAGGTGATTTTTTTTTCCTTAAACAAAGGACACAATGTTTGTTTGAATGCTTTGCCTAAGTGGTAGTTTAAATTATTGACCAAAATGAAAATGTTTGGAAAATAATCATTTCAATATGGAGAGTCTACCATCAATATACAGATCTATTTTTTTTATATTCACCAAATAACAGTTATTAGTGTAGCTATTCAAAATATCTAAACAAATGAAAACAGTTGCTGACAAACATTTAAAGCAACTGTCACAATTTATTGCTTTGAGGGATGGTAATAATTGGCAATGCATTTGTGAAAAATGTATTTACAATTTCAGTAAGTGGCATGGCTCAGAACAAAAGATAGTCCAGTGTCATTTTTAAGTACAAGTGCTGTACACCCTCAGTATTACCAGTTTTCAAAACATATCAAGCAGTATGAGTTTGATTTGCCTATCATTAAGTTGAACCTCATTTTAATAGACTCTTCATTCTCTCTTAGTCTTGAATTTTAAAAATAATATAGCTAATTCTTGTGTTTACTACACATTCTAATTCATTATCAGAGATTTTCAGCTATTAAAAATGTGTCCTTAAAAAAAAACAGGTCACAAGACATATCCTGTTTGATAATTTGTTGCATAGGGAATAGCATACATCTTAGTTAAAATCATTCCTATACTTGGGCAAAACAGTTACCACCACCTATTATGGTCTCCTACGTGCATCATTGCTGAAACATTTTAAGATGATAATTTTATACCTGTACCCCTCCCATTGTGGCAGTCCCAGCAGTTTACCAAACAAATACTCGTTCCCCTAGTAGAGCCAGCTTATGAGAAGAAAAGCCTTGTTGGTCAAGTTCTTACATTAACGACTTCATAGTAAGAAACTGATTTCAAAGTGAATAAGGAAATCATCATAGAGAATATTTTCAAACAGATGTTTCTCTTTTTAAAAAGTGATAGTAAGATGAACTTGTAAAAATTTCCTCTGATGTTCATTGTAGGGTTGGGGGACGGCCTATTTTTCTCTACCATTGGGCCTGGCAGGGCATTGCCCGCCATATACCATAGTGGTCACCAAAAAAGAAACCTCTTCAACTTGAAAAGGGGAGTGAACATGAGCCATGAGAGAGATTTAAAAGACCCCTGTGCTTGCAGTTAATGCCACGTGATTATCTGTGCTTCAAATGTCACAGAAATCTTAAAGGGATTTTTAGCACCATGTAGATATTGTCTTTTGTCCTGCTTTATAAAAAGCGTTGCTATAATGTATTAGTGGGTTCTCGTGTCTCCAAATTACCACCATGGCTAGGCTGCTGGAAAAAAGCACTGTTCTGTTCACTCCAGTCTCCTGGTAGACTCTGTTGTTCTATAGACTTCTGTGAAGCCAATGGGTTTCTACTTATAACCAGGTCCAGCTTATTCCCGGATTCTGCTATGAGGGGCACAACAAGGCAGCAGTCAAAGTCTCTGGTTCGGACATGATTCACCTGAAAGGTCAAGAAAAGCCATTTTGAATTATCATCGTAACCGTCATTCCCAAAACCCAGAGTAACACTGCAGGTGCAACAAGTTGTCTGGAGTCATGAAGGTGCTAAAATGAGCACCATGAGGTCTATCCTTGCTCTGACTATGCTGTGACATGGCTACTGGCTCACCATTGTCTACCAGTAAATTGTAAGGCTCTCAAGGGCAAGGAAGACATACACATCTTACCTATCCTCATGCCAAGCAGGTGGCCTCACCCACAGTGGGGGTGCTGCAGGTGCTGAATATTATCCCTAATTGACAGATGAAAAGCAAGGCACAGAGAGGTTAAGAGCTTTGCCTTAGATCAGCAGTTGGTAAGGGTTGTAGGATGTAATCCCAGGCCAACTGGCTGATTCCAAAGCCTGTACTCTGAATCATGGTGCTGAACTAACTCTCTTACAAGTGGAGCTCAACCAGGTGCAGTGGCTCACACCCATCATCGCAGCACTTGAGACCACCAAGATGGGAGGATCGCTTGATGCCAGGAGTTTGAGACCCGCCTGGGCAATATAGTGAGACCTAGTTTCTGCTAAGAATTAAAAAAAAATTTTTTTTTAATGAGCTTATCCCCCTCTTAAGCTTATACATGCACCTACCTTCTTCCGCTTCTCCTTCTTCACCAACAAAAGTTTTAAAAATCACCCACATGCCGCTTCTACTCCTTGACCTCCCATTCTCTCCTCAGTGTTCTCAGGTCTCCCCTGACACATTGTGCTGCTGGCAAATGACCCCACTTGTCAAATCCAGGAATGCTCTGGAGTTTGCATCCTCCTTGGAGTTTAGCATTTGCTGCTCTTGACATCTCCTCACCCTTAAAACTCTCCTTCCTTGGTTCAACAACCCCACTTCGTTTTGATCCTTTTACCATTTTAACTGCTTGCTTTCAGCCCTTTCCTGCCTTTATTTCTTCCTGTCCTTTACATTTGGTTATTGTGGCTGGGTGCAGTGGCTCACACCCATAATCCTAGTACTTTGAGAGGCTGAGACGGGCGGATCCCTTGAGGTTGGGAGTTCGAGACCAGCCTGGCCAACATGGTGAAACTCTGTCTCTACTAAAAATACAAAATTAGCTGGGTGTGGTGGTGGGCACTTGTCATCCCAGCTACTCTGGAGCTGGCTGAGGCAGGGGAATCGCTTGAACCCAGAAGGTGTAGGTTGCAGTTGGCCAACATTGCACCACTGCACTCCAGCCTGGGTGACGAGAGAGAAACTGTCATTCATAGATAGATAAATTTTGTTACTGTTAGAATCCATCCTTGGTTCTCTTTTCTTCTTTGTTATAAGGCCACCTAGGGCAACTTGACCTAAACCCCACCCCCTTCAGTATCCTAAATCTTTAACTCTGGCTCTAACCTCTCTCGTCAACAATGGATCCAAACCACCAACTGCTTCCCAGAATGCTCTATCATGATGTGCTGAAAATATTAAAGACTCATTAGTTCTGAAAAAATTATCTTACATACCCCTACCTGGTCTCCTTGCCTGTGATCTTCCCTTCCCCAACTCACCTCCCATACACCCACAATAATATTGTATTGCCTTTCTATGTTACCAATTATGTCACTATCCTGCTTAAGAAATTAATATGCCCCCATCATAAAGTTCAAGAGCTTTAGCATCACATTCAAGACGCTTTACAATCGGAATGTAGTCTACTTTACAGCCTCAACTTCCACGAGAGTAGGTCTAGCTCCAATTTATGGATTAGGAAGATACTCACAGAGGTTAACTAACTTGTCCATAGTTATTCATTCAGCAAATATTAGCATGTCTATGGAAAACAAAGTGTCCCTAAATTCCTAGGATAAGACCAATTGTTCTATTGCTATAGTAAAAATCATCACCAGAATTGATTCCAAAACTATTAAATTGATGAAGGAACACACTCTGAAAGAAACCAATTAGTGGCAGCCTCCTGCTTTGAAAGTCAGCTGTTTGGTGAAGGACTTTATCCAGGTGAGTACACTGCTAAGTCTGACTTCAGCCCACCCCTTTTTCCTGCAAAATGCTCTTGCTAAAAACTGTACATAAGATCAGAAATCTGCTTTACTAAATAAAACTATATCTGACCACAATGGTATACCATATTAAGTAAGCAAGGTTAATTTGGTTTCAGATATTGTGAGAAATTACTGAGATATCAAGCACCATGTAATGGGAAATGAGAGAGGAAGGTACTAGCCCTGCTCTCAAAAAGTTTCCAATCTGCTGGGAATATATGCAGGGAAACAGGAAGGTTTTTTATTTTTTTTTTGAGATGGGGGTCTCACTCTGCGCCCAGGCTGGAGTGCAGTGGCGTAATCTCGGCTCACTGCAAACTCCAAACAGGCAGTTTTAATAATGCAAATTCAAAAGCTGCTATTCTATAAAGGAGGGGCCTCTAGTCCAGACTTGAGGTAAAGGAGGTTGGGTGGTGTCTGGTGAAATTAGGCTTTGAAGAGCAGTCCTCTAAGCTAGTGGTTTTCAATTTGGCTATTCACTGGAATCACTGGGGGAGCTTTAAAAACCAATGCCGTATCAACCTAGAGGTGCTGTTTAATTGGTGTAGCATTTGATCTGGACATTGGGATATATTCTCTAGGTGATTCCATTTTTTCAGTCAAGGTTGAGAATTGCTAATCTATGTGAGACTGAAAAGTTGAGTCAGAGTGAGTTAGGTAAGGCCTAGGGATTAGAAGGGTTCGGAGAAAGGGAAGAGCATATGAAAAGGCTCAGAGCCCACATGCTTCTATTCTGCTGCATAGTACTGAGCACTTTTATGTGACAGCTTTGTTCTCAGAACTGAGAATACAGCGGAGAGTAAAATCCCTGCCCTCATGGAGTTACATTCTAGCGGGCAACACAGAATAAGCACGTAACTAGCATCATGTCTGGCTGTACGGCAAACCAAGAAAGCAGGGTAAGGAATGCAGAGGCAGGGAGGGCCCTTTTAGACCAAGTGGTTTAAGTGGCAGTGTGTGAGCAGGGACCTGAAGTAGAGGAAGGAGTGGGGAAGGAGCCTGTGCATGTTTAGCAGAGGAGCACCACAAACTCGGACTACAGCAGGTACAAAGGCCAGGAGGTGGCGGCGTACACCATTCCTGAAATAAATCCAGTTGAAGCTAGAGAGTAAACGAAGAGGACAGGCACGGTGGCTCCTGCCTATAATCCCAGCACTTTGGGAGGCTGAGGGGGCGGATCACTTGAGGTCAGGCATTTGAGACCAGCCTAGCCAACATGGTGAAACCCCATCTCTACTAAAGATACACAAATTAGCTGTGGGTGATGGCATGCACCTATAATTCTAGCTACTTGGGATGCTGAGGCAGGAGAATCGCTTGAACCCCGAGGGGTGGAAGTTGAAGTGAGCTGAGACGGTGCCACTGCACTCCAGCCTGAGAGACAGAATGAGACTCTGTCTCTAAAAAAAAAAGAATCTAACCTTCCATCAACTTCAAAAGTTCCATCATCAACCCTCCAATTAGTTAGCAAATTGCTTTCTAGCTGGCTGTGGTGGAAGGCATCTGTAATCCCAGCTACTTGGGAGGCCAAGGCAGGAGCATCGCTTGAACCTGGGAGACAGAGGTTGCAGTGAACCCAGAGGTTGCAGAAACCCAGATCAGACCACTGCACTCCAGCCTGGGTGACAGAGCAAGGCTCTGTCAAGAAAGAAAAAAGAAAAGAAAAGGAGAGGGGAGAGGAGGGGGGAGGGGAGAGGAGAGGAGGAGCGAGGGGAGGGGGAAGGGAGAGGAGGGGAGGCAAGATGCTGGCAAGGGAAAGAGAGGTCAAATCCCTGGGGCCTTATAGGTCATGTAGAAGACAAGTGGTAGGAAGGACTAGACTGGTTGCACCTAGAGTCAGAGAACCATATTTACAGGACTACTATGCGATGCTGGGAGATGACCTGTGGTTGGGTGGAGTCTGAGAAATGAGCATGAGATTGGGAAAGATGGCTCTGAGCTCAAAAAATAAAAAAACTGATAAGAAACCACACAACTTTGGGGGCTGGGTTAGAATTTACTAGAGCTGAAAATTCTTTATTCAGCTGTTTGCTTCTACTAATCCCATAATTTTGATGACAAAGAAAGGGAAAAAAGCAAAGGGCCCTAAATATGCAGGAGAATGTGGAGGAAACTTCCAGTGAGAAATTACTTGCAAGGAATTAAAATTCCACCTGAGATCTTACCTGTAAGAGCCTGTCATAGGGCTTTAAGCCACCAAGATCTCCTGGCCCAGCAGGGCGAATATTTTTAACATACACTCCTTTCTCCAGCAAGCCATCTGCTACACTGAACCCAAAGTCCTCCATGTCAGAGTCCTTGTACAAGGTCACCTGAAGAGAGAGAAAAGGGGATGGGAACATTTAGCTGGGCTGGAGACGTTTCCTTCTGCGACCTCTTGGTGAATAATCTTTTCACACCACTTTTAGTCACATCATGGATTTGTAATATCAGCATCGGTCTGCTCCTTGCACCCAATCCTGCAGTTTTTTCCCACTCCAAGAATATCCTTGGACTTTATGAAGTCCCATCCAGAACTGAAAACGGAGAAGAACTGGAAAGTCCAGGTCCTCCCTCCCTCCTTTGCAGTCATCAGGGAGATACAGGTGAGAACTTTCTCAGGGCGTGTTGATGTCTACTATTTTCCTGGGGCAGCCCCTGGTCAGAGGAGCTGTCGGTAGCAGCCCTTTACAACTGCTGAGATGTCGGGGAATAAGCCAAAGGCCTTTCCTTCCTCCCCACTCCTGCCTGGTGCTCTGCTAAGCACAGTGCTCAGCATACCCTCTCTTTGGGCAAGTAAAATTAAGTCCAACCTTTTATTTGCTCTGGAACCCCCAATGAGCACCATCGCAGAACACTATGTAAAACACCTGAACATGTTTCTGTGGCTAACACCTTGCTTTGTGCCTCAGTGTGACTCGCTCCCTCAGCATTTGTCTAGGGTTTGATTCAGCAACTGAAGGCATCCACCCTGTGTGCTGTGGGCCCCTGCTGGGTCTCTCTGCACCTAAGGCCAACTACAGCCGGCTAAAGCTGCCCCAGCCCTCGCTCCTCCACCTGACCACCTGCAAGAGTTCGTCTGAGGCGAAAAGAACTGATCATTTGTACATTCATCAAATGTTATATTGAGTCCATAGCATATTGTAAGCATAGTGTGGGTTGCTGGAAACAGCAGCAAACAAGAGGAAGAAAAGCCTGCCTTCCAGAGGCATACGCATGAATATGTAGCAGTCCTTGAGCTCTCACTGCACTGGGCACTGTGCCCAGCAGCACACTTAGCACTCAAAGCTCAGTTAACACCTTGAGAGGGCCATGGGTTTTATCAAGTTGTGCCACATGCCCTCCATAAAGACTTCAAGCAATGGTCAGGCTTAATTTCCTACTGTAATTATATTAATTATATGTATATATTTGTTTTTACACAACTCACATATGAATACATTCTTGTAAAATAGTAAAAACAAAAAATCAGAGCTATACAGGGCAAAACGTGAAAGTTAAAACTCTTATAGCAAGTATCTTTGTTTATATCCAGTGATTTTACTTCAGAGGGCTATGGCATTCTGAAGGCAATATAAAAGTGGTCAGTGTGTGGGTTTTTTTTTTTTTTTTTATTTTACTGGACAGAGAGCAAAAATATCAAGTTGACTGGGTCAGTACTATTCACCAGGCAGCCCTAGTAGGTATTGCCATATTGGAGGTGAGGCAATTCAATTTTACTGGGGTTATGTAACCCGCCCAAGGCCACAAAGGTAAGAATGGTGGGGACGTGTCTATCAGACTCCAGACACCAAGTACTTAATGGTTCCACTCTACTGCCACTCAAAATGCACTGCTCAGCCTCACCACTTAAGTGTCCTCCTGGACAAGAGTCACTCTCGGGAGCTGGTGAAAATGCCGTCTCAGACCCACCCCAGACCGACCAAGAATCTGCAGAGCTAATGTTTGCTGAGATCACCCTCTTCGCAGGCTCATTCCATCACTGTGTGCACACGTGTGTGTGTGTGTGCGCGCGTGCGCGCGCATGTGTGTGTATGTGCGCACCCTAGAATACTACTATGTGCCAGGGACTGAGAATATATCTCACAGGATAGAGTGGAAAAAAAAAAGAGCAGTGAGTAAAACACAAGCTTTATGAGGACAGCTCAGTGAAGAAATCTGATGTAATCCTCATAACAATTCTGTAAGATGGGTAAGAGTCTTTAAGTGAGGTGACAGATATAAAGTTTTTTCAGTCTGAAGAAATGACCTGATTTCTGTTGAAGGATCATTTTTGTGGCAGTTATACAGGATAGAGTACTAAGCTCCATTTTACTACGTAAAACTTGTATGGGGTTATGTGTATGTGTGTAGCCTAGTAACACCCAGCACTCCTGCACCAGCCCCACCACCCACTGCCCATCTAACATGCTCACTGCTGGTGCTTGTGGAGAAGTAGGTTAGGTTCACACTGTGTGGTTGAGAGCACCTCCATCTTCCAAAGCAATACTCACCAGGGCTCGGGGAAGACTTTGCTGGTGGCCTGGGCTCAGGTTTGTGGCAGATCCCCACTCCCCAGCTCCTTGAGGGGAGTAGGGGTCCTTTTTGTTCACAAATATATCCCAAGCACCTAAAGCAGCACCTGCCACATAATGGGGTTAGTATTTTCTCCGATAGAAAGGGCTTGTCCTGCACAATATAAGGCTGCGGACCAGCCATGATGTGCTGTGCCTTTATGAGTCATTTCAGAGAAAGAGAATGTGAACTAAAGAGAGATTTAATTCTGGGGTCCCAGCCATCCCCTCACCCCTCACTCAAGGCCATGCTGGGAATCGGCAAGGCTGTCCCGTGACAGAGTAGCTGGGCAGGATGATGAAGCTCCAAGGTCTACACCGTGTGGTCGTGAGAGGGACGGCACTTCTGGTACCAGGGCCAGGTCCGCCCACCTGTGGGCAGAGGAGACCCAGATTTCCAGACAGTGAGGAAGGGAAGGGGAAGGTCCTCCAGTGGGGGATGCTAGACTTCTTGCTAGTAAGGCCTGTGGGAGTTAAGTGAGTAGTTCAGAAAGCAAAGAGATGTTACTGTCTTTACCAGTTTGTGGAGCAGTTTATATACAGACAGGGAAATGGAAGCTCAAAGAGAAATAGCAACTTGCCCAGGATCAAACTGATAGCAACAGAGAATGGGCTCAAACCAAGGCTTCTGACTGCAAAGCTTAGATCTTGCACACTCTCTCCTTGCCTAGCACACAGTTGCTTAATAAATACTCATTGCAGAGAGGAATATTTAGGCTGCTCCACAATTATGTTTTCGCCTTAGGCCAGATAGATTTCTGCCCCTCTTTCCTAAGGAAAGGAAGAGTAAGTCACTGGAAGAAAATAGTCTTGTGAAAATTCAAACATATTCTAAGAGGTTGGAACCCCCATCTATTCACCACTCAGATCCAACAGCCATCAAGAGCTTGCCATGTTTCCTTCATCTATCCCTGTCTTCTTCGGGGGAGTGTTTTCAGGCAAACACCAGTCAAACCGCATGTCATTTCACTCCTACATACTTCAGTATGCACCTCCAAAAAATATGATCACTTTCTTTCATAACCTCTACCTCATTTATTCACTGGCAACATTAACTCTTCTTACTTGATAGCCACCAATAGTCCATAATTTTCCCAATTGTCTCAAAAATGGTTTCTTATTTTTATTTTTAATTTTTTGAGACAGAGTCTTGCTCTGTCACCCAGGCTGCAGTGCAGTGGCATGACCTCAGCTCACTACAACTTGGTTCACTGCCTCCCGGGTTCAAGCAAGTCTCTTATCTTAGCCTTCCAAATAGCTGGGATTACAGGCGTGCACCACCACACCCGGCTAATTTCTATATTTTTAGTAGAGACAGGGTTTTGCCATGTTGGTCAGGCTGGTCTTGAACTCCTGACCTCAAGTGCTCCTCCTGCCTTGACCCCCAGAAAATGCTGGTGGGAGCCACCATGCCCGGCCTCAATTTTTTTTTAAAGTTGGCTTGCTTAAGTCAGGATCCCAACAAAGTCCACATGCTACATCGGTGTTAAGTCTGTCAAATCTCTCATCTGTGGTGGGTTCTCGTCCTTCTCCCTGTGCTGCTGACCTATTGCTGAAACTGTGTCATCTGCTCTGTAGCATGTTCCTCTGTCTCCCACACTTCTCTAGATGGAAGTTAACTCTCGATGCTTGATGTCAGTCGAGGTCAGCTTTGTAGTGGGGGCTGGGGTGGAGGTGGCACAATGCTTCCTATCACATCATGTCTAGTTGTCCCACTTTGGGTGGGTTCAGGTGATGACAGTCTCACTCCCCTATTGTAAGGGTTGTCATCAATCTTTAACCTAATGGTTTTATTTATTGATGATCACTGTCTGAATCAAAATTTCATTACGGGTTGCAAAATGATAACTTTTTTCTAATCCTATGAATATCTTCTCTATTAGCTAAGATGATTTTGTAAAGGAGAATTCTCTTTTTTCAATTAGTGCTGTTTGGTTACTCTGAAATACAGTTTATACAAGAAGGGCAGAATGAATGAATGCGAATTTTTTCCTTTCAACTCAGAACAGGGAATTCATTCACTAAATACTTCAAATGGTGGCCCGATGACAGTCTGTGTGTGGGGAAGGTGGGGGGTTGGATCAGTATGAACCTATAAGTTTTGATATAGTCAATTTTTTTTTTTTTTTTGAGACTGAGTCTCACTCTGTTGCCGAGGCTGGAGTGCAGGGGCACAATCTCAGCTCACTGAAACCTCCACCGCCCGGGTTCAAGCAATTCTCGTGCCTCAGCCGCCTGAGTGGCTGGGATTACAGGCGTTTGCCACCACGCCTGGCTAATTTTTATATTTCTAGTAGAGACGGGGTTTCACCATTTTGGCCGGGCTGGTCTTGAACTCCTGATCTCAAGTGATCTGCACACCTCGGCCTCCCAAAAGTGGTGGGATTATAGGCATGAGCCACCGTGCCTGGCCTATTCAATGCATTTAAATCAGTTGCATCACTATTCTTTTGGATGCTCAAATGCTCTCATCTTAGGCCACAGGAAGTCTTTCATGTTGACTCCTGTGTCCTTTTGATAGAATCCATTGGTTTTGGTTGCTTCTTTGCTTTCTGGCACAAAATATGACTTATCATGAATAGTTCAAATCCCTGATCTGGAATCAGCCATTTCTTAAGGAGCCTTCACTGGAGGAAATATTATTTATTTGTATTATATTTTAGTCCTTTTTTTTCTTTTCATTTTTTGAGACAGGGTCTCAGACTGGAATGCAGTGGCGGGATCTCGGCTCACTGCAACCTCTGCTTCCCAGGCTCAAGCGATTCTCCTGCCGAGCTCAGCCTCCTGAGTACCTGGGATTACAGGTGTGTGCACTACCACCCAGCTAATTTTTGTAATTTTAGTAGAGACATGGTTTTGCCATGTTGGTTAAGGTGGTCTTCCTGACCTCAAATGATCTACCTGCCATGGCCTCCTAAGGTGCTGAGATTATAGGTGTGAGCTACCATGCCTGGCCTATTCTAGTCCTTTTCCTTCTATCTCTATGCTGCTTTCTCAAAGGGAGGAAGAAGATGAATAGTGGGAAAAGGAAAAAAATGAGAAGGAGGCTAGTAGTCATTATGATTGGTAATAGACTGACATTCTTCAGACTCTGTTTACCAGTGGGTGAAATCTCTCTGCCCAAGATTCCTGCTTATGTGCCACTCTGGCTTTATCTGCGGGATCTCTTGCCCTTTTGCTCCTTTTCTGTCTTTGTTCTTAGGCAAGTTTTCTCCACATGGCAAGCAACACACTTGGGGCAGGGACCATCACCACCATTCCTGGAGGGTGGGGCACCCTCCTTGCTATCTCCGTTTCACTTGCAACTAGGTACGGGGGTGCAGTCCTGCAGACTCTATGCCTATGGCTGGTTGGGAAAGTGCATCAGCTTCTGCTCTGCAGGCCTAGCCATATCCTTGAAGTGTACCCACATGTGAGGGTGCTAAATCCTAAGCTTACAATGGGTATAGTAGGAAACTCACTTTGGTTTTAGATCTGAGGCATGTTTTCTAACATAGTAAACCAGAATCCTTGCATTTGAGGAAACATGTGGTGTGGGCTTGGAATAACAGTGAAGTTCTCCATCACTCTGCTGGCCTGTGATTCTTGGGTGTCTGTACCACAGGTTAGAACCAAGACAGGGCACAAGAAAGAGAAGCTACTTTTGTTTTTGTTTTTGTTTTTTGTTATTTTGAGATGGAGTCTTGCTCTGTCATCGAGGCTGAAGTGCAGTGGTGTGATCTCAGCTCACTTCACTGCAACCTCTGCCTCCTGAGTAGCGGGTACTACAGGTGCCTGCCACCATACCCAGTGAATTTTTGTATTTTTAGTAGAGATGGGGTTTCACCATATTGGCCAGGCTGGTCTTGAACTCCTGACCCTGTGATCTGCCCCCCCTCAGCCTCCCAAAGTGCTGGGATTACAGGCACGTAAAACTGCCAACACCAACCAATGGTAGTACACCAACCAAAACA
>CAUYLG010021611.1:0-71354 GCA_963573385.1 Cacajao melanocephalus | reverse complement strand
ATTCCTTAGCTGGGCATGTTGGTGCGTGCCTGTAGTCCCAGCTACTCGGGAGGCGCAGGCAGGAGAATCTCTTAAACCTTGGAGGTGGATGCTGCAGTGAGCCAAGATCATGCCACTACACTCCAGCCTGGGTGACAGAGTAAGACTCCATCTCAATAAAATAAAATAAAATAAAATAAAATAAAATAAAATAAAATAAAATAATAAAATAATTATTCTTCTCATGCATGTGCAGGTTGGCTGGGCTGACTGCTTCATGCTGCAGGCCTGCAAGCAGGTAATTAGGTGTTTCTTCTCATGGTGTTTATTCTGGGGCCCAGGCTAAAAGATCAGCACCTGCAGTACCTGGGAGAAGCAATTCTTATCGTAAGGGCAGAAATGTAAGATGGAGAGTAGAAATATTCAGTATCTATTGGGTCTTGGCCCCAAATCAGCACGCAGTCACTTTTGCCCTCATTCCTTTGTCCGAAGCAAAGTCACATAGCTAAGCCCAATGTCAATGAGGGAGGGAAATAAGCTCCCTCCTCACCAGTGAGTGATATTTCAAAGTAACATGGCCAAGGGCATTCTAATACTGGTGAGCATGGTGATTCAGTCAACCACACTGACATTTGTAAGCTTATAGTGACAATTTAAATATATATAAACCATCTACTTCCATTCCTAGAAACAGAGGGTCTCACTGATAATTGAAACTATGGTAATGGTCATAATGATAGTGATAATAATGTATTCAGATTTTGTATCCTAATACACTCTTAGTGGCTCAGAATAGATCTACCGGACTGTGTTCAATTTTGGTTGCCATCTTTAAAAAGAAATAACATTGACAGGGTAGATTGCAAGCAGAAAAGATTGCACATGTAGGCCTAGGAATCTGGAAACTGTGTTGAAGGAACTAAAACTATTTAGTCCAAAGAAGGATGGCCCATAGAAAATTAAGTGCACCAAAATACCAGAGGGATTGTTTCTTTGCAAAAGGAATAAACTTGTAGAATAATGGAAGGAATGATCAGTCTGTGGGAATTCTCTTGGAGTCAAGTAGATAAAGCAAGCTCATGAAGACATTTGATAGGAGAAGCATCGCAGGGGCCGTCAGCTTGCTGAGCAATGGGAGGCTATAGTGGTGAATGGAGCCATGCTCTCCACAGTTGAGCAGATGAGATGCTGGGGAGCAGTTTGGGATGTCAGGAAAGATCTGATAGTTTGTGCCTAGGAAGACACATGTCTCAGCTCCTTTTCAGTTCCTCCTGGTCGCATAGATTGACTGGGCCCTCATTCCAATGTGTCTGTTGTTGTTGATGTTGATTCTATAAACACACCACTCTCAGCGCCCTCCCTATGTCCCCAAGTCCCACCAGGGCAGTGTGAGACTAGCCAAACAGTGATCTCCTCCTCCTCCTTTAAGCTTGACTCCCCTCCCCCATCTCTCCCAATCAGCCTTAATTAAACTGTTTGAAAGCTGCAGCTTGATTTTAATTAGAGCAAAATTGGGAAGATTAGAATGAAATTGGCCAATCATTGTTTACGGGCCGTTGTTTGAGAACACAGCAGGCTGCTAAATTACCTCCATGCCAGGCTTCTTGAATTCTCCCAAACAGTGGAAAGACGGAGAGCACTAGGACATCAGAGGAGGAATGGCCTCATTTCTGCTCTTGTGTCTCTAAGAGTTGCAAGGGCCGAGATATTACTTAACCAAATGACTCCTGGACTGAAGCCTTCCTGCCTGGGAATCTCTCCCAGCCACAGTGGTAAACAAGGCAAAAGAATTACCTAGGAAGTATAACAAAGGTGGACAGTAGTCTCTGAGCTTGAGCACAGATCACAAAGACAGAAAAATCACTGTAGTATGGTCTAGGTTCTAGTCAAACTCTGCCACTAGTCAACTGAGAGTTGGGGCTAGGCATTTCTCTCAGTTTCTCTGTCTCCTCGTGTGTTAACATGTAAAAACTTAATAGTTGATTAACGATATTTTCTCTCCCTTTCTCCCAAGGTGTGTGTATAGATAGAATAAGCATGTGTAAAAATTGTGTGCCAAAAAAAAAAAGTTTAGTTCATATCAAGACAACTGTTTGGGGAATAACAGCCTAGTACCTTTCAGAATCGTAGTCCTTTTGAACACTAAACGTTGGAGGAGGTGTCCCCAGAAGAGAGACTGTTGGAAATAGACCAGGAGGACTAAGGAACAGAGAAGGTCAACGTCCCTACCACGATAACCCACTGCTTCTGTCATTGTTTGCAAAGTGGGTTCCGTGGCTGCCTTAAGCCCTCCCTGCAATCTCTCAGGGAAGCACTACACCAATATATGGGATTATGGTTTTTATTATCATTTCTTTTTATAGCTCAGATTAATCATGTCTTATTCATTATAGCAGTAAAGTCTCTAATAGCTAAGTACATTACAGTAATCTGTTGTTGAGATAGAAATCTCGTGGTGATGTGATGTGTCTAGAAATACTGACTCTGTATAGGATCCAAGGTATGAAATATCCTTAAGCTCCTAAAATGTCCAGCTTGATAGAGAATGTGAAACCATCACAGCTGAGTCACTGGGTAAAAAACTGGCATCCCTCAATGTACATGATGGCTTTGGCTATTCTTGTTCATGTGAGTTTTTCAAGATGAAAAATGTGAGTCCTATGAAAAAGACAAAATGGTGATATCATCGCTTGGTGGATTGAGTTCTATGATGGGAGCAGTAGCTCTGGATGTGAGGTATAGTCGTAGAAAGACAAAGAAAGAGAAGGCTTCCTCCATCTGAAATTCTTTAGGAAAATCAGCGATGTGACACTCAGTGGTACTTACTGAGTTTCCTCTGTCCAATTGGCAAGTCTCAAGCTAATTGGAGAAAGGCAGATCTCCAAGAGAAAGGCTCTGAGAACAAAGACAGTTGCACTTACCCAGAACTGGTTGGTATATGAGAAAACTTCCCATGGGTCATTGGTTGACAGCTTAAGTAGACAAAGTAAAGTCACAGGAAAAATGACAAGAAAACTATGTCCTTGGCTTAAGGCCGGTCTATCGCTTTTGCTCCAAAGTTCTTAAATATTTTATTCAATAACATGTCCTGTGTCTACTTTCATTTTTCAGGGAAAACCAGTGTGGTTCATATCGAGACAACTGTTTGGAGAATCATAGCCCGGTCCCTTTCAGCACTGGAGTCCTTTTGAGCACCAAAAATTGGAGGGGGTCCCCCAAAAAAAGATCATTGGAAATAGATCAGGAGTGTCAAAGAATAGAGAAGGTCAATGTCCGTATCATGACAGCACACTCCTTCTGTCATTGTTTGCAAAGTAGGTTCCATGACTGCCTTAAGACTTCCCCCCAGTCTCTCAAGTCCTGTTCTGAGAAACGCAGAATAGTGATTGGTTGGCTCTGCTGGAAGCAGCATTGATTTCCTCCTCAGTAAACCCAGCCTGGAGTCTAACTCAGGAGGAACAAATGTGTCCTAGTATGCAGGGCACGCTGACACCGGGATAGGTTGGTGCCAAGCCTGCCGGGGTGCCACAGTGGAGGGGGATGGATAGAGCTGCATGCTTAGGATGCAGGGATGTGAGTTTCCAAATGACAGCCCTATCTGTGGACTTGGAAATGGGCCTGAACATGCTTCCCCTGCAGAGATGGAAAGATGAAAAATCTATTAAAAAACTGGTAACAGAATAATCTGGCTGTTCACGTAAAGTTATAGCACAACCACCCACATTGCAGGCTGCAGTATTCATTACAGGTTGAGTATCACTTATCCAAAAAATTGGGGGGACCAGAAGTATTTTGAATTTTTTTCAGATTTTAGAATATCTGCATTATACCGGATCAGCGTCTCTAATCTAAAAATATGAAATTCTAAATGCTCCAGTGAGTGTTCCCTTTGAGAATCATGTTGGTGCTTCAAAAAGTTTTGGATTTTGGAACATTTTAGATTTCAGATTTTCAGATTTTCAGATTAGAATTACTCAACCTGTACTTCTAGATTTCAGCTTCACTGAGGTATAGTGTGTGTGTGTGTGTGTGTGTGTGTGTGTGTGTGTGTATTTATATTTATACTCTCCCCCTTAAGGCTTCATAGGGAGGGAGGCTTCATAGGTAATGACTCTTCACAGGGGCCTGGTCAATGTTCTCAGTTTATGAACCTAGAAAGTGGTGCTTCCGTGTGCAGCTGCTGGAAACAGCACCTGGGCTGGAAGACCCCAGCTGTATTCTTTCTGAGCCTTTCATCTTCAGCCACAAGACCCTGCAGGGGGATTCTTGCTGGGAGATTTCTTGTCAACCTTGTGTAACACAGTACTGCAGGTGGCTGCTGACATAAGAATCAGTAGCTTGAGTCGGAGGCAGCACTTTTTATTTACATCTTTTGAATTAGGAACACCTTGTAGTCATTTAGTATTCTCATCGGAGACCTTTGGCTTCAAACCCAGATCTGGCCAACTCTCAAAACCCCGCTGAAGCTCCCGTGCCTGAGATCTGGCATGGCTGTGGTTTGACTCTCTTATTGTGGGCCCCCTTTGGATTTTGAGGAAATCCAACCAGAAGTATCATTTTTTGGCAATCTGGACTACTAGTGTTATGCGATTTGGGACAAAGTTAACTACAATTACTTCGGCACTGATTATTTAGATATCATTATATCTAAAATATTCTGTGTGTTGGTATGCATGGCTGATTTAACACACTGGATTATACCTTCCAGGTTGGGTTATACTTTCTTGAAGGTTGTTTTGTTTTTTATTAATTATTTTATGGGTATGTTCACCCTTCCACAGAATACATGTTGTTTACTCTAGGCTAACCTAAAACATGCTAGAGTAAGGTGGAAAATGGACTGTATTTGTTAATTTAGTAGTTTACTGAAGCATCCTTTAGATGTGCAATGTGAATGCTTTTTATAGGCAAAGTCCACAGTGAAAAGCTGTCTTTACCCTTTGGCTCAGCGTGTGAGCCCTGATTGCAGTGGCCTATCCTATTCTACAAACACTTTACACAGCGACTATAGTACTGTTAGAAATATTTGCTTTCTCAGACTGTTTACTGTGTAACAAACACAGTGGGAGAACGTTTTAGGAGAAATGGCCAAATTGAAATGTAGATTTACTTGATATCTTAATTGAAACAAAGATGATGGCTTAATTGAAGCAGTGTGTGTTAATATAATTGATATATAGAAAACATCCTTTTCCTAGTTGAAAAAAAAGAGCCTTGATTATTCTATTACTAGGGGAAAAAAAACTGCTAAATGAAAAATCGGAAATGAACATTTCTTCTTTGAATAGCTTAGGCTGCCTTCCAGTATTGCCTCTAAGGTTTGCAGATGCTGGAAAGAACCAGGTTAATAAGTTCTGTAAGCACATTTTTACCACTTTCTGGCTCAAATACCACTCACAGATGTTTCTCCATTATTTTGATCTATGAAGCGCCCCAAAGGGCAAGGAAGAAACTTATTGGGGTAGAAGAGAAAACCACTGGGAGCCCTCAGAGTGTGAACCTTTCTGTGGCTGAGGACTTATGCCTAATGTTTCTTTTGTGAGACAGGATGCTTGCTATGTTGCTCAGGCTGGACTCGAACTCCTGTAGCTGAGGACTTATGCCTAATATTTTTTGAGACGAGGTCTTGCTATGTTGCTCAGGCTGGATTCGAACTCCTGTAGCTAAGGCCTTATGCCTAATATTTTTTGAGACAGGGGTCTTGCTATATTGCCCAGGCCGGACTCAAATGATTCTCCCACCTCTGCCTTCTGAGTAACTGGGACTACAGGCACTAGCCACCATGCCCACTTGAGCCTAATTCTGAGTTGATAGTCCACTGTAATTTATGATGAAAGTAGATTTGGGCTTGTGTGTTTTTTATTCTTTGGCAAATGTAGCCACTTGTATGCATTCCTTTTTTTTTTTTTTTTGAGATAGAGTTTCACCCTGTTGCCCAGGCTGCTGGAGGGCAGTGGCGCAATCTCAGCTCACTGCAACCACCACCTGCTGAGTTCAAACGATTCTTCTCCCTCAGCCTCCCGGGTAGCTGGGATTGCAGGTGCCCGCCACTGCACCCAGTTAATTTTTCTATTTTTAGTAAAGATGGGGTTTCACCATCTTGACCAGACTGGTCT
Source organism: Cacajao melanocephalus (assembly GCA_963573385.1). Lineage (NCBI taxonomy): Eukaryota > Metazoa > Chordata > Mammalia > Primates > Pitheciidae > Cacajao > Cacajao melanocephalus. Next base: position 65,259 of record CAUYLG010021611.1, on the reverse strand, counting down.
CAAACTCCTGAAATCGTGATCCACCCACCTCAGACTCCCAAAGTGCTGGGATTGCAGGCATGAGCCACTGCACCAGGCCACTGCTTGTATGCATTCTTATGGATTCTTTCTCCAGTGAAATTCTCCAAATATAATCCCTATCCTTACAGTCCCTATATGGCACTGTTGAAACTCTCTTTCTCCACATGCACATACTTCTACTCAATAGCACAGTTATTAAACCTTTGAGTTCCACAGGTGGAGGAAGTATAGCCTAGTGGCAAAGACTGTGTGTACTGGAGCCAGTCTGTGTTTAAATCCTAACCTTGCCACCTGCTGGCTGTTAACTACTGGGCAAATTAACTTATTTGGACCTAGATAATTATATTTTCCTCCTTATATGGCATTTTGACTATAATATTAACTAATCCTTGAAAGATGCTTGGAATGCCTATCACATACCAAAAATTCATTAAATGTTAGCCATTATTTTTTATTATTTGCTCATAAAAAAGCTTCCTTAGACAGTATCATTCCTTTTTCTAGGTCATTCGTCATTCTGTGTTGTGATTTCTTTAGCAGCCACGAGAGCTGGACTCAGGCCTTTATCAGATTCCTCCCATGTACCCTCTGTATGCACCTGGCTTTTTGAGGCATCTCAATTTCTTCTCCTGCAAATGGACATATTACAACTGCCTTAATCCAGGAACATTTTGCTGTGGTATAAATGTTATGCTATGTTTTGAATTACAGTTAATCCATGCTTTGTGTAGAAAATTTAAAAAGTAGAATGTTCTGGGTAATAAAAATATTTGTGTTAAAGGATACTAAATACTACAAAAAGTAGAATGCAATAAAATACACTTAACCTCATCTACATGAAGGAAAACAGTGCTATAGAAACAGCAGTATGATATTGGCCTGGGTTTTAAGCACAACTCTGCCATTTACTAACTGTGTGACTTCAGCCACTCTACTTTCTTAACCTCTCTCGGTCTCAGTTGTGACTATAGTCACCACCATCATAGTTGCTGTTAATAGCATAGAAGGAGAGTCAGGACACTAGCTTTTCGTGCTGGTTCTATTATCAGCTGGTTATATTGCTTTAGGGAAACCGCTTGCCCTCTGTTTTATGAGAAACATGAGGACACGAGAGGTTACTAGTTCCCATCCAGACCCAGTGTCTGACTGCGCCAGACAACCGACTGCCAATTTTTATTTATTAGATTTAATTAAAGTGGGGTCCACCTCTATGCTAAGTTGGCCTTTCCTTTCTGTGAGGGGCTTTGACCATTATAAGAAACTACGTAATGAAGTCTTTTTTCCCCTAGAAATCTAGAAAATTAATAGATTAGAAATTCTTAGTCAATGAAGTCTAGATGTGACCTATCCCTAAGCAAGGGGGCTGGGTTTGATGACCCTAAGGTTTTTGTTTGTTTGTTTGCTTGCTTGCCTTTAATAATCTGATTTTATTATTCATCAGTGTAATTATCAATGAACCAGTGAGAGGATACTAGTTACCATCCAGCCAATTCGAGATGAAATTAAGCAACTGTTCTTTACCCTGCAGTGGGGTTTGGGATAGAAAAGATTTTTGACAAATACTCTGTACGTTAATTAAAGTTTAGCACTTGCTCCACAAAGAAAATAAATGACAATGTATTATTATGAACTTACCTGCTCAGATAAATAAAGCTACACAGCTTGAATTTTGAAGACTTTGTTGGAACCATGAATTATTAGTCACCCGTTTTTGTTTCCCTAGTAACGTTTGACACATGCTCCCCCCTCTCAATCTCTAGAGTTAGATGAAGAGATTTATGCCTCAAATGTGGCATGGATTTTTATGTATTTATAATTTTAATTTTAAAAATTTTGTTCATAATTGACATATAATTGTACATGTCTATTGGGCACAACAGTATATTGGTGTGATATTTCGATACATGCATACACTGAATAATGATCAAATCAGGGTAGTTAGCATATATATCACCTCAAACATGTGTTATTTCTTTGTGGTGATAACTTTCAAGATCCTTTTTTCTCGTTACTTAAAATCTACAGTACATTATTATTAGCCATAGTCACCCTACTATGTAATAGAGCACCAGAACTTATTCTTCCTAACTGTAACTTTGATTCTGTTAACCAAGCTCTCCCCATCTCCCATTCCCCCTACCTTCCCTAGCCTCTGGTAACCACGATTCTACTCTCTAATTCCATGAGATCAACTTTTCTAGACTCTACATAATAGTGAGGTTATGTGGTATTTGTCCTTGTATGCCTGGCTTATTTCACTTAACATTATGTCCTCCAGCTTCATCCAAGTTGCTGCAAATGATAGGACTTCATTATTTCCGCAGCCAAATAGTATTTCATTGTGTATATCATCAGTTGATAGACATTTAGGTGGATTCCATATTTTGGTTGTTTTGAATGATGCTGCAATAAACATGAGGGTGCAGATATCTCTTCGAGATACTAATTTCAGTTCCTTTAAATATGTACCCAGTAGTGAGATCGCTAGATCATATGGTAGTTCTATTTTTAGTTTTCTGAGGAATCTCCATACTGTTTTCATAATAACTGCACAAATTTACACTCCCATTAACAGTGTATTAGAGTTCCCCGAATACACTGGCCAGCATTTGTTATTTTCTGTCTTTTTTGATAATGACCATTCTAACTAGGGTAAGGTATCACCTCACTGTGCATTTGATTTGTATTTCCCCGATGATTAGTGATGTTGAACATTTTATCATATACCTTTTGGCCATTTTTATGTCTTCTTTTGAGAAATATCTATTGAAGTCTTTTGCCCATTTAAAAATTTGTTATTTTGCTATTAAGTTATTTGAGTTCTTTCTACATTCTGGATACTAACCCCTGTTGGACTCATGGTTTGCAAAGATGGTCTCCTCATTCTGTTGCTTCCTTTGCTCTGCAGAAGCTTTTCGGTTTGATGTAATCTCATTTATTTTTGCTTTTGTTGCCTGTGCTTTTGAGCTCTTATTCAAAAAATATTGCCCACATCAATGTCGTAAAGCTTTTCCCCTATATCTTATTCTATTAGTTTTACAGTTTTGGGTCTTACATTTAAGTCTTTCATCCATTTTGAGCTGAATTTTGTACCTGGTGAAAGATAGTTTTATTCTTCTGAATGTGAATATTACGTTTTTTTCAGCACCATTTACCGAAGATATTTTCCTTTCCCCAATGTGTGTTCCTGGCACCTTTGTCAAAAATCTATTTTTAATTATTTTATTTTTATGCAACCCTCTTATTTGCATTTCATGGATATTTGGGGAAGGTTAGACCAAGGTTGGGCGCCATCATGTTGAGCTGAGTTGGGATGGATGAAGACTGTGTAAAGACTACATTTTTTTGCTTCCTACGGGAGTGGAGCCAGTTTCTACTAGTATAATTTGAGAGACAATGGAAAACTCCTTTCTTATTAATGCATATGATTCTTTAAATTTCATCCCAAGACAAAGATTTATAAATCGGTCCCCTTTAAAATGCAAACATTTCAGTGAGGAGCAAAGCTTGAAAATTAAAATCTTCAACAGGATTAGAAAGGAATAACTTTGCTATCTTCTTGAATAAGGCTTCTCAAAACATGGATCCTCCTTGTCTATTTCAGAGTGTTCATGTTGACATTTGCACTGAAGGTGCAAAATAAAGCTGCTGGTACCTTAATTTGAATAAAGGCAGTCACCCCAAATAACACTAGGAGTCATGTGTTCACTATGCACTTGTACCTAAACACACATAGACACATGCATGCACGCATGCACACGCTAGCTTCAAAATAAGAATGTCCATAAAGCAGTAACATTTATTAAATTTATTAAATCCTGACTCTTGGGTACATGTGTTTTTAATATTTTGTAAGATGGAAGTGCACATAAAGCAAATCTGAGGCTACTTAAGTACTATGATTGTCTCAAAAAAAATACGCTTGTGGTTGTGTTGCAAGCTGAACTAGCCGCTTTTTTCATGAAACTCCATTTTTCTTGAAAGCACAAGCAACAGACAAACTATGATTATTCTGACTTGAGTATCTGGCAGACGTTTCTCAAAAAAAAAAAAAAAGAAAGAATTAACTAAGCCAGCCTCTGCAAGGAAAACAACTGACAGTATTTGTTGCCAATAATAAAATTTAAGCTTTTAAATGAAAATTCAATTTTTAGAAAACTTGGGTTCATCCTCATGAACTTGACATTTTCCTAATATTTAAAGATTTTGAAGAGATTGGTCATGATATTAAATAGTGAGATGTTTTAATATTATATAATGAAAAGTGTCAAAATGTGGAAGATCTGTATAACTCAGTGACCTGATATTTTCCTGATGACCAACACATGATCTTACAACATTATGCAGGATAAAAAATTCCATTCAGATTACAATATAGAACAGTGGATTTTAATGTAACAAAGTATGAAAAGTTCACTGATAACGATTTCAGATTCCATATTGTAACTAACCTTTAAGAAACTACCATCTGTTTAGTTTAGTGTAGTACCAAAGATGAAAATCCACAATTATGAAAACAGATTGAATGTAGAAGCAAATAGGAGAGTGCAGCTCTTTTCTGCTAAGCCTGATATTAAAGAGATTTGCAAACATGCAAAGCCATGCCATTCTTCTTGCTAAATTTGTTTTGTTTCAGAGCATACAGTTGTCATGAAAATGTTGTGTGTAGTGGGTTTATTAATGTTATCTCTAAATAAAATAAGAAATAAATGTGATTTTTTTTCTATTTTAGTTTCTAAAATGATAAATCTCAATAGTCACATGTACAAACATGGGAATTCAGTAATTTTTAAGAGCGTCAAGGAGATCAGAGATTAAAAAGTGAGGGCAGTGTTTCTGGAGCAACCTTCCTGACATCACAGATGAGTAACTGAGGCCATGATAGGTGATGTGACTCATTCACTATAAGACAACTGTGATTAGATCATATCTTTCCAAACCACTGTTGCAATGTTTGTTTATTCTACTACTCTACACTGTAAACCATGACTTCATGTGAATAAACTAATCAGCTACTGTCTGATGAGAAAGTTGGCTAGGAGAGGCTCTGATGGGGGTCAGTGGAGATAGAGCTTTCTTACAGCATGTGAACAACAGGCCAGGTGAGAGGCCAGGGGGCCTCTTCCAGGCTCTGGGCACCTCCAGCTGGGGGGGATGTGGGCTGCGAGGAGATAAATGGCTGCAAGTGGAGGAAGAACATTACCTACTTCAGATTTTATGCCTCTTGTTCTGAAGTTCGCCAGCTTTTTTTACCCCTTGGCTTTTCCTCCAGGGAGTTTGCCCGTTGGAAGGTGAACAACTTGGCTCTGGAAAGGAAGGACTTCTTCAGTTTGCCATTGCCTCTTGCCCCAGAGTTTATCCGGAATATTCGCCTCCTTGGAAGGAGACCCAATCTGCAACAGGTTACAGAAAACCTGATAAAAAAGTACGGCACTCATTTCTTACTTTCTGCTACTCTTGGAGGTAAGCAACATCACAATTTCAAGCTAATTGGTTGCCAAACCATTGGAAATAACTTTAAGACTCATAGTGTAGCTCCAACAGTCTTTTGTTCTTACTGGCCTTTTATTGCCTGAGAAGTCTTTCCGGTGCATTTGAAAACACTGTAGTCTCTTGACATCTCAATCCCAGAGCGTTTCGATTTGCTTATAAGGATCTCCTGAGGAGGGGATGTTGGGTAAGGCAGTTGGGGGTGGACAGGCTCCTATCAAGCACTTACCAGCAGGGGCAACTCCCCGTTGTCACTCTCCTGAGCCACCTAACCCCTGAGGCTTTGCCACTTTCTAACGTTTGCTGTGGCTGCGATGATCAGACCCACAGGCAAAGAAGTCGATGTCCCTGGAGTCCCTGACCCCTCTTCCTCTCTATAAAGATTGGAAACTATCCAAACCAATTCCAATGGTTCTGGGCTGGTGAATCATCCCCTTGTGGGGTGGAGGGTGGGGGTTGGGTGGAACAATATGGGCTAAGACCCAGGGCAGGATCAAAAGCTCTGAAGATGCAGAATTCCCTCTGCCCTGGGAAGAAGAAAGCAGGATTTATTATAACATTTAGCTCACTGTCCGATCAACCAAAACAAGCTCTCCCAGGGTTCAGGCCAGCTGTCGGCACGCGGCAGGTGTTGAGTGTTTGATGGGGAAGAGGGAGATAGAGCTTCAAGGCTTTTGCCCTTCCTGAGGGAGCATAAACAACTTGAGAGACAGAACTGTGTCTCCTCTATGGAGGTGGATTACTTGAGACGGAGTTCAATAGAGGATGTTAAATGGATAAGCTGAGGGCCGGGGGACTGAGCTTTGGAAGAGGGCCTTTCAGGCAGCATGGCCTGCTGGTCTGTGGCTCCCTCTGATGAGCCTCTTCTAAAGATGATGAGGGCTGGGGGAAGAGCTTGGCAGCAGGGACTGCACGCTCTCTCTCTCTCAGCTGCATCTGCCCTGGCCAAGGGTTTTATGTTTCTATTGGTAGGGGATTCGAGAGCAGAGAGCCTCACCAATGAACTCATGTTGTTCACCATAGGAGAAGAGTCCCTGACCATTTTTGTGGACAAGCGGAAACTGGGCAGAAAGACAGAGACAACAGGAGTTGCCTCTATAATTGGGGGCAGTGGGAACAGCTCGGCTGTGTCCCTGGAGACTCTGCACCAGCTGGCCGCCTCCTACTTCATCGACAGAGAGAGCACGCTGCGACGGCTGCACCATATCCAGATAGCCACGGGGGCCATCAAGGTAATGACCTGAGAGGTACAGGGCAGTGGGTGCAGGAAGCACGAGGGAACTCAGGAGTGGCCAGAGCCTCAGCCAGCTCTAGGTCAGCCAGGCCGGCTGATGGAAGAGGGAAAGAAGCTTTCTGTTGAAGACACAGCCAGCCTTCAGACACTATGGGGTCATTCATTCCACAGCAGATACTCACGGAGCACCCACTCTGAGGCAGGCTGCAGCAGAGGTACCACTGGGAATGGCAGACAACGTCCCCATGCTCACAGAGGTTGCATTCTAGTGGGGGATGGAAAAACAACAAAGTCATTTCTGATGATAAATAAAGACAAGACAGAGTCATAAGGTGCACGCCTCCTGGGGTGTGAGGAAGGAGCAACTCATATTGTTGTTAGTAGATTGATCATGGAAGGCATTTTGGGGTTTAGGCTTTGATCTCTGAATAAGAAACCAGCTGTGTGGTGAAGGGAGTGGAAAGTGTTCAGTAAGTACTAAGGCCTTTTAGCAGGAACCAGCCTGGTGCTGCTTCACAAAGTGTCGGAACACAAAGAAGACTGCTGAGATGGTGGGGAGGTAAAATAAGAAAGACAAGATGAGGTTCACGAGACGGCTGGAGCCAGATTAAATGCCTTGAGAAGGAATTTTAATATAAGTCAAAGTGCAGTGAAAAACCACCGGAGACTTTTAGCAGAGAAGCAACATGATCTCATGTATGTTTTTAAAAGATCAATAGTTATTGTGATTTTAATAACTATAACCTTCATCACATCTTCTCTACTTACACCTAAGAGATTTCTAGTAAAGTTCATGTCATTTTAGGGAAAACCAGTGAAAATACTGTACTTGAGAATGCAGGTTTTTAAAAAATCCAAGCTTAATGTTAAGGTGTTGAAAAGACTTCAAAATTGTCTTATATCCTGCTTTTATCCCATCTGAAACTCATAAGCAAATTTTATTAATTCATTCAATAAATATTTACTGAGCACCTATTATTTGTCAGGCATTGTTTGGGGTCCTGAGAATACAGGAGTGAACAAAACCTGTAAAGTCCCTGCCCTCATAGAATTCATAGCTTGAATTCTAATAGCAAAGAGATAAATTACATAAATATACAGGAATTACCTCATTTTGTTGTGGTTTGCTTCATTGCAAACTTTGCAGATACCGTTTTTTTTTGTTGTTTTTTTGTTTGTTTTTTCACAAATTGAAGGTTTATGGCAATCTTGTGTCAAACAAGTTTCCTGGCACTATTTTTCCAAAAGCATGTGCTTACTTCATGTCTCTGATAATTCTCACAATATTTTAAACTTTTTCATTGTCATTTTTTCTGTTATGGTGATCTGTGATATGTAACCTTAGAGGGTGCAGGAAGCACTGAGGAACCAGGGGAACCTCTTCAATCAGTCGACTCGGCTGACCTAGAGCTGGTTGAGGCTCTGGCTTCCCCCTGGTTCCTCAGTGCTTCCCACACCCTCTTTGATGTCACTTTATAATTGTTTCGGAGTGTCACAAATTGCACCCATATGAGATAACAAACTTCATCAATAAATGTTGTGTGTTCTGACTGGTCCGCCAAGTGGCTGTTCTCCCATCTCTCTCGCTCTTCTCAGGCCTCCCTATTCCCTGAGACACAACAATATTGAAATTAGGCCAATTATTAACCTTGCAATGGCTTCTAAGTTTTCAAGTGAAAAAAATCAGACATCTCTTACTTGAAATCAAAAGCTAGAAATGATTAAGCATAGTGAGGGAGGTATGTCAAAAGCTGAGCTAGGCCAAAACTTAGGCCCCTTGAGCCAAACAGTTAGCCAAGTTTATTAGCAAAGAAAAAGTTCTTGAAAGAAATTAAAAGTGCTACTCTGGTGAACACACGAATGATAAGAAAGCCAAATAGCCTTCTTGCTGATATGAAGGAAGTTTGAGTGGTCTGGATAGAAGATTAAACCAGCCAAAACATCCCCTTAAGGCAAAGCCTAAACCAGAGTAAGGCCCTAACTCTAGTTAATTCCATGAAGACTGAGAGAAATCAAGAAGCTATAGAAAAATGTTTGAAGCTAGCATAGGTTGGTTCATGAGATTGAAGGAAAGAACCAATTTCCATGATATAAAAGCCCAAAATGAAGCAGTAAGTGCTGATGTAGAAGCTGCAGCAAGTTATCCAGATCACAGATTTTCAGTGTAGTTGAAACAGCCTTCTACTGGAAGAAGATGACATTGAGGACTTCCATAGCTAAGGAGGGTAAGTCAATGCCTGGCTTCTAAGCTTCAAAGGACAAGCTGGCTTTCTTATTGCAGGCTAATATGGCTGGTGACTTTAAATTGAAGCCAAGGCTCATTTACCATTCTGAAAATCCTAGGGCCCTTAAGAATTATGCTAAATCTCCTCTGCCAGTGCTCTATAAATGGAGCAATCCAGCCTGGACGACAGCATATTTGTTTACAGCATGGTTTATGAACTATCTTAAGCCCATTGTTGAGACCTACTTCTCACACACAAAAAAATTCTTTCAAAATATCACTGCTGATTTACAATAAACCTGCTCACTCAAGAGCTCTGATGGAGATGTACAAGGAGATTCACATTGTTTTTATGGCTGTAAACAGACAACATACATTCTGTAGCCCATGAATGAAGGAGTAATTTTGATTTCCAAGTCTTATTTTAAAAATGTTTTTGTAAGGTAAAGGCTGCCATAGATAGTGATTTCTCTGACAAATCTGGACAAGGTAAATTGAAAATCATTTGGAAATAATACTATTCTAGATGCCATTATGAACATTTGTAATTAATGGGGGGATGTCAAAATATCATTAACAAGAACTTGGAAGAAGTTGATTCCAGTCCTCATGGATGTCTTTGAGGATGTCTTTCCTCAGTGGAGGAAGTAATTGTGCATGTAGTGGAAACAGAAAGAGAACTAGAATAAAAAGTAGAGCCTGAAGATGTGTCTGAATTGCTGCAATCCTATGATAAAACTTGAGTGAATGAGGAGCTGCCTCTTATGAATGGGCAAAGAAAGTGATTTCTTGAGAGGGAATCTACTCCTGGTGTTGATGCTATGAATGTTGTTGAAATAACGTTGAGTAACAACCAAGGGTTTAGAATATTCCATAAACTTAGTTGATAAAGCAGTGGCAGGGTTTCAGAGGATTGACTCCAACTTTGAAAGAAGTTCTGTTGTGGGTAAAATGCTATCAAATAGCGTCACATGCCACAGAGAAATCTTTCATGAAATGAAGAGTCCATTGATGCAGCAAACTTCTTTGTTGTCTTAGTTTAAGAAATTTCCACAGCCACCCCAATCGTCAGCAACCACCACCCTGATCGGTCATCAGCCATCAACATCAAGGCAAGACTCTCCACCGGCAAAAAGGTTCCAATAACTGGCTGATGGCTCAGATGATCATTAGCATTTTCTAGCAATAACATATTCTTTAATTAAGGTATGTACATTGTTTATTTAGACATAAAACTATTGAACACTTTAAAGACTATGGTATAGTATAAACATAACTTTTACATGCACTGGGAAACCAAGAAATTTGTGTGACTTGCTTTATTGTGACATTTGCTTTATTACAGTGGTCTAAATTCAAACCCATAATATCTCTGAAGTAGACCTGTATAATGCCAGGTAGGATGAATGGTATGAAGAAATGAAGCCAAGTAAGAGGATAAAGAGAGATGGGGTTGGGGACTTTAGGGAAGACCTGTCCAAGGAATGCCACTTAAACGGAGACCTGAATGAAGTGAGGGAGTAAGCCCTGAACATCGTAGACAAAGGACAGAGCAGGTACAGTGCCTTAAAGGGGCAGGGCAGTGTACTTTGCATGATCCAGGACCACCAAGAAAGGCAGTGAGCCTGGCATGCAGTCAGGAGAGAAATGAAGTAAAAGATGAGTTTACTGAGATTGCAGGGGCCATATCAAGAAGGTCTAATGGATTAAGAAGTAGAAAGAAAGGGCAATTCTGGAGACCAGTACAGTGGCTATTGCAGTGGTAAAGGTGAGACATAATGGTAGCTTGGACAAAGCTGGTGTTGCAGAGGTGGTAAGAAGTTGGCATATTCGGAATATATTTTGATGGTAGAGCCTACAGGATCAGACAATGGATTGGAAGAAAGGAGTAAAGATTTACTGCAAGATTTATGACCTGAGCAATCAAATGAACAGTGATTCCATTTACTGAGAAGGACAGCACCGGGAGGAGGTACAGATCTGAAAGAAATAAATCAAGGATTTGGTTTTAGACATGTTGAATTTGACATTCCTATCAGACATCTAAGTAGAGAAATCTAACAGTCAGTTGGACATAAAAACCAGGATTTCAAGAGAAAGGCCGTGTTTGAAGATGGAAAGTTGGCATACAAATATATAAACATGTACACATGTGTAGTTGGTATTTACAGCTATGGGAGAAAATGAAGTGAGATCACTTGTGAGCGCAGCTAGGAAAGGGGCCCTAGCGCTGAGTTGCGAAGCACTCCAATATTCAGAAATGAGGAAGAGGAGAGGATCCAACCAAGAAGACAGACAGAACAGAGAATTTGAGGAGAACCAAAGCGGGCTCACAACGCCATGCGAAGAATGTTTTTCACCAAAGAAAGAACTGGCAACTGTTGCTGTTGAGCAGTCACTAAGGTGAAGATTGAGACTTGACCTTCAATTTGGTGACATGGAAAAAACTGGTAACCTAGAAAACAGTGGTTCAGTACATGAAGGGTACAAAAGGCTGAGTGAAGAGAATTGCAGGAAGGAAGCAAAGTTAGGAATCAGATATGAGTAGAAACAATGCTTTTGCTGTAAAGGCAGCTGGAAAAGTGAGTGATAACTGGGGAGCGATGTAGGGTCACAAGAACGTATGTTTTTGTTTTTAAGATAGGAGCTATTCCGGCCTATTGGTATACTAATTAAAATAACTCTCTAGAGAGGGAGAAAGTGATGATGTAGGAGAAACAGAAGACAATTGTAGGAGCAAAGGGGTTGTTCTTACCCAGGAGCTTGAGTGCTTCATCCTCCGTAATAGGGGGCAATGCAGAGGGCACAAGGACAAATGCAGCAGGATGTTAGATGCGTGGTAAGAAGATGCCGCTGTTTTCTTCTGATTGGCTGCTACTTCTTGATTTCCTAGGTGAAACAGAAGGAAAGTCCTTGGCTAAAAGGAAGGAAAGGGAATAGCTGGGAAAATAATCTACGAAATGGTCTTTGAGAATAGGAGTTAAGAGTGTTGGTTGACTAGATAAATGTAGTAGATTTCTGGGAAGCACTGAGAGCCTGCTTCAGTGGCCATAATTATAACATGAGACCAGTCAGCATAGTTGTAAGTTTTATCAGCTACACTTAGCAGTTCATGTATCGGTAGGCATGGAATAGATAGACAGTTGGATTTAACCAAGATATGTGTGTATACATGATGAAAGACAAAAGAGAGAAGAGAGATCAGAGTATACACAAAGGAGTGATTATAGTGATGGACCATGCTAGAAGGTGAAAAGTTGGTCAGGTCTAAAGGCTAAAAGTCTAAGTAGGTTTGACAGTTCCTTAGGAGAATAGACAAGAGCAAGTATGAGTGGGGGATAGTTAATATTGAGATTATAGAAAGAATACTATGCCCTGGGACCTAATTTTATTAGTAACTGCATTCCCTCTGTAATCACTTAATGGCAATTAATGAGGGCAAGTAATGAGAAAAATAAACTGCAATGAGGATGGGTAGTAGGTGCTAAGAGTCCACTGGTTCTGGCTTCAAAGGAGCCAGAGATCTTTAGAGATCTCTGTTCAGGATATCACAAGGGAACACCCTCCTTAATTCCATGCCCAGGAGCAAAGGTGGTGGGAAATGAGATGGCCACTGCTAGAGAAGGCTACAGGGGAAACCGTGTCCTCAGGGTCAGCTACATTGAGGTTAGAACTGAAAGGCAAAGTGGACTCTTGAGAAGTGGTTGAGATTATATGGGATTTTGCTAAGAACTGATCATGAGATCCAGAGAGCACAGTGGAAGTTAACTAAAGATAAGAGGTGAGGTGAGGGGATGTACAGAGTCTGAAGTGAGAGTTGAAGAGATGAGGATGACTTTCCATTAACAGGGAGGTAGGGTACATTTGGGAGACTAGTGTCTTAGACAGTTTAAAATGATTTTTTTAATGACTGATGTGATTTTTTTTTACTCTTCTCTTTCCTCTTTTATCTTTCATCATGTATACACATACATCCTGTTTAAATCCAACTCTCCATCTAGTCCATGCCTTCCTGTACATGAACCGCTACATGTAGCTGATAAAACTTACAACTACGCTGACTGGTCTCATGTTATAATTACGGTCATGAGTCTCCAGCCAGCTCTCAGTGCCACCTAGAAATCACTGAGGCATGGAGTATGTTTTACCAAGAAGACAGAGCTCTGTGAAAGCCCCTCTCCCCATTTAGTCCTGTAGTGGACGATGTCAAAGTTGGAGAAAATGGATCATATCAGAAAATGAAAGGTAGGCATTGGGTCTACAATTTAAAGATCCCATTAATATTCCTTCTCCTTCCTTGACCTGACCAACTTTATACTTTCTTCACTCTTTAATGGCCTCATTTGCTTAAATTCCTTGATCCATCACTATAATTGCTCTCTTGCATACATCTTCAACATGCCCTTTGTCCCCTCTTCATGCCCACTTCCTTAATCTAGGGCTTCATCATCTCTTACCTGATTTTCTTGCATTATCCTGTTAAGTGGTTTTCCTATTTTTATTCTGGGCTCTTTTCCCTGATTCACCCTCTAGGCTGCTACCATGAGTGCCCATCCTCATATCATATTGTATCCTATTACTCTCTGCCTAAAATCCTTCAGTGGCTCCAAACTGTACATGGGACAGAGCCCAAACTACTGTTGCCCAGCCTGGGTGGCAGTGCGATGCAATGGAAAGAACATAGGCTCCAACCCAAGAGTCTGAGTTCTGCCATAGCTGATGGCGGGGCTTTGAACAAGTTGCCAACCTTCTCAGAACCTCAGTTTATGCATCCTAAAATTGTTGTACAATTAGAACAGTTTCTATCTTGAAGTTTTCCATGAGGTTTGATAAGAAAGTATAGATAGCACTAACCATAGCACTGTTGGAGTATGAAAAAGATTAATTCCTGTTCTTAACAAAACTATGCAACTATTGAAAATCTGTCTCTGCTGTCTTTCTAGTTTCATTTGTAATCAGTCCTTTGGCAGTTTCTCCACCCCCGTGCTCCCCCATCTACTCTTCAACTTCCATTCATATTGTGTAACCCAGTCATATCTAAATATGAGGCTTTACTCAAATATGCCACGTCCTCATACCTCACTTTCCTGGCACTTGCTTGCTTTACTTGTAATGCTTGTCGGTTCACCTGAACGACTCTTCCTCATCCTTCTTTGCTCAACTTAAAAAGGTAACTCTTTCATGAAGCTTTTCCTAACTCCCAAGGTAGTTAAGTGCCCCTCTTTAGGGTTTCAAACACATGCCTCTTTTTTAGGGCATATCATTTGAACTATAAAACTGAGCATATGTCAGCTAACACAATGACATCCACATGAGACTGTGAGGTCCTTGTGGAAGAGGCTGGGTCTTGTTCAGCTTTGATTCCCAATAAGAGTACAAGTACAGAGCTTGCCACACTATGGGTAATGGCTAAAGATTTATTGAATTAATGGATGAGTCCCTGGACTTGGAATTTTCTACATAGATCAGGCTTTTCTGTTCAGTGTGTATGCAAGTATATATAAGCATGCTTAGTTGAAAAAACAGAAATCTACTCAAGGTAGCTTGAGTATAAAAATAGTTATTAAAAGAACTCTGGTGAAAAATATCACAGCTCTCTAAGGACTGGGTGCTAAATCTAATCTAGGCATATGGAACTTGTAAAAGTATGGTCATACTCCCAGGTTATTCCTTTTGTTTTTTGTTGAAAACATGTCACTGCTTTTTCATCTCCATCTGCTTCATCTTCCTGCTTTCCTACTTGGAGATCTTTTATCTATTTATTCTATACTTTTCTGTGGCTTCAACTTACATGTAATTTTGGCTTACTGTGGCATTGACTCTGACCCTGCCGAATATTATCTTTTTGTTTTATCTCTTGGCCAATGCCACCATGGCAGCGATCACTTCTTTGTTCATGGCTCTGTGTTCTCGGTTCCTGACATATTTTAGGTGCTTGATAATTATTTATTATTTGAATTTTGTGAGTATTTATGGTCACCTTTCATTTTTTGTCTTTCAGTGTCATAGTTTACGATTCTCTTGAGAAAGAATCTGGTTCAGATTCTACCCTTAGTTTACTACAAAGAGTGGGGCTTTCATAGTCTCAACTATGCCTTACTGGACCCACCTCTTAAGCAAAGTCTGTGGGTGGTGGTGTGAAAGGTGGCTGGATACTCAAACTACATTTAATATAGTGCCTATGAATATACTTTCCAGAATTAGAGCCATTGCCCATCTCCTCAAAAGAGGCCACCATCCTTGGAAGCCACTTTTTGAAGACCCTTCAAGAACTCGTTGAAAGTGAGATGAATATTCAGCTTCCACTGGGTTGACTGACCTGGGATTTTTTTTTCTGTCTGGGAGTACAATTGGTTCTCCCCCTGGGAAAACAAGGATGATTTTGTGGTTTTTTTCCCATCTTCATCTCTCCAAGTTTTCATATTTACATAACTTAGCAAGGCCTAGAGATCTGATGTGGCCTGTTCAAGGACCCATTGCTAGACTAAGGAGCAAAGGTGTGTGTTGGCATCCCACCCCACAGTTCTGCTCGCTTTATAAGATTGACCTGCCCATTTTGCCCTTGCAGTACGGTTCTCTGCCAGGGAACATTTCCTTGCTCTCACACACTTTGTACTTAGAGATCCATATAGCAAAGTCCAATAGCCTGGATACACACCGCAGCACATCCTGGCTAGCTACCACTCTTTTGCTGGTGCTACGACACCTGCTAGCTACGTCCCTCTACTGAATATACCTCAGCAGCTGGCTTCCAGCACATTCATTACTCTTGAGAGAGGTGGATGGAGTTGGGATGGGGGATTCAGCTTACCTGCTCTGCTTTGGTGGAGGAAAAGTTCTCCAGCATATCTGCCTGTTTCTTGTTTTCCTAAGCAGCTATGCACTTACTGCCCTTTCTTAGCAAATTCTTCCAAGATGGATATATGCACTTTTTTGTATATTTAATATGTTCCTCTAAGACCTCACTGAACATCCCCCTCTGTTGAAAGGTTTACCTGGATTGCCACATACCTCTATTGCAGAATTTGTCATGTTTCATTGAGGGTGTTTATATGCCTATTTCCCTCCTGACACATACACCCTCCACGACAGCTGAGACTCTGTGGCAGGTACACAGCTCCAGGTCCCTTTAGAGTGTCATCTAGCATGTGGCGAGATGTTTCTTAAAATGCTTGGGAGGTGAAGGCAGACTGCATGGTTTAGTGGGAAACACTTAAATAAGAAGACTCGGGATTGGTTTTGGCCTTGATGCTATTTCTATGACCTTGAGAAGTCACTGAACTCTATTTCTGTCATCCATATACATATTACTGTCTGACTCACCTGCACACAGGGCTTACATTCAGCTGATATGGTTACACGAGGTTTTAACATATTGAAACACTTCTATAGGCTGGTAAATAGTCTTCACTCCAACCCCCACGTGCTGCCTTAACCACATTTACTCCTCCCCTGCAGCCTCCACAGTTCTTTCTGAAGGTAACCAAAGGGAGAATATACCTCAGGAGGCCTCTAGAACCCGGCCCTGGTACTAGGGCTGCCATCCCTTTTGATGAGTTAGTGCGTTTCTGTTCTACCTGCTGATAAATATTGTGAACATCACTTTTGACTCTACCAGAGGGTTGTGGTGCCACCAAATGATACAGGGCACATGCAAGCATTTTGCACACTGTGAAGGGTTGTATACCGTAATTCCCCAGAAGGGATTAGAGCCACAAAGGAGAGAAGGGGCTTGTTTCTAAAGTACAGCTCACCCACTATTTAGTTGGAGGCTGAGGAAGGACCTGGTGGGGAGGGCTTGACATGCCCACAAGCTAACTGAAGGGAGTTTCTCACAAAGCCTCCTTAAAAGTGACTTGTCCTTGCTGCAGCAGCCTAGGATTCAATGTGCAGCTCTTTTAAGCACACGCACCACCAGCTCTGTTCTCCCAGCCCAGTCCGATTGCTCACAGTGAGAAGCCCATTTCACTCTGCTCTTAGTTTGCAGGTGTCCCCTTAGGTAGGACAAGAGCAGCCTGGAAGTGGAGTGTGGAGGGTGGGGAGAGCAGGCCGGCAGGAATAAGGGTTTGCATGATCTGGTATTTATGGAAAATTGGATGTGCTAATGAACCTGAGATCTATCAGGGCTTTCTCAAGGCAGGATGGTCTCTGTCAACATACCAATTAGCACACAATTATTTGCCCTTTCTGAAAGCTTATCTGAGGTACTCTTTGAACAGCGTGTGCCTGAGTGAACTGCACTCTTCATTACCTGGGTAGGCCTTCTTTATAATCTGCCGAAGCTGTCTGCCTCTTCTACAAAGAAAAGTGCAGGCTTCTCTTGAACAGTCCTCCAGAGATGCTGGGGTTTTCCTCACGTTGGGGTGAGGGGTTGAGGGGGTCTCAGGCTATTCTGCTTACTCAAGTCAGTACTCAGTCAATAACTGCAAGGGGACCTCTCCAGCTCCCTCTATTCTTTTCACCTCCTTACTCCTGAAGGGATGAGAGAGTCTCAGAGCAGAATAGCAATGAAAAGCACTGTAACTTTGGGAACTAGTGAAACAAGCGGGCCTTCCTCACTCTTCAGGTCCTTCTTTCTAACAGGAAATGAGCATAAGCATCATGGTCTTTGTCTGTTCCTCATTCCCATCCTTGTGCCACAATTAAAGTGAAGCTACTCACACCCTTTCAATGACTTACCTAATTGATTGTCCTCTTGTGGAACTGACCTTTAGAAGCAGCAAAGTAAAGGTCAGAAAACTGCATCAAAGACAGCCCAGCATGATGAACAAGATGATGGTGGTGAGGGGGAAGCAGATGCCTTGGTGGCAGGTAGGGATGGGGGAGGAAGAAGGGGGAGGAAAGGAAAGCTCTTATTGTGGCTGTTCTCTAGCCTGTCCTTTTCTTTGGGTAACACCTTACTCCCACTTAAGGCTTGTTAGCTTCCTTCTTTCCTGGACCTGGTTGGTGAGTGACCAAGTCAGGAGTAAGTGGATGGAAAAGCCGGTAAAAAACCCAATGATGATGGAGTGGCCAGCCTAGCTATAGGCAGGGACAGGCAAGCCTCCAAATACTATATCCGTGTGTCCCACCTCTGTCCATCAGCCTACCCTACCCTAGAGGGGCAAACTTCCCCAGAGTAGCTGGGACAGTTATTGGCCATCACTCTTCATATAGGGAATTTTACACCATATATAAAGTGAAGACTTCACCTTGAAATGAGGCTGCCTCTGCTTCCCCTGTCCAGTCTGACCAGTAGCCAATCACCTACTCACCCAATAAAGAAACATGATTCAGTATCTGTGTCCACATGTGGAGGGGGCAGGTTCATGTGTAACAGCCAGAACACTGAGGTTATTTAAATACATTTCCACTTGTCTCTAAGCTTTTACTGGCCATGACTATGTCTTATTCATCTGTGAGTTCCAAATGCTCCTTGAAAATTTGTTAAATGAAAAAGTGAGTGAGTAAAAGAATGAATGAATGAGCCAAATAAATCTTATCCTTGCAGGTGACTGTATGACCTGGAATAAATCATTTAACTTACCTGGCCCTTGGTTTCCTAATCTGCATTATGAGGATAATCAAACTGATCTGAAGTCTGTACAATTTGTTTTGCTCAATGTTAACATTCTGAGAAGAGAACAGATCATGAAAACATGTTGGGTGGACTGGTCTGTTTAGAATACTTGTGTTTGACAGTGATGGCATGTAAAGGGTTTAGACTCACTTTATTTTCTGTAGTCTTTTGACCTGCCTGCTCAGGAGGCAAAAAGATATTGAACTGGAGTCTGAGGACTCTAAAGTTAGAATCCTGTTTCTGCTACTCAACAGCTCTGTGGTCTCAAGGACTGTAACTCTCTGAACCTTACTTTCCTCCTTGGAGAGTGAAAGTAAGGAGGTTTGACCCAGAGAGTTCTCGGGGAAGTTAAGTGGGTTGCTCTTGGAGGAAGAATTTGGAAAATGGTAGAGAAGCTGTCCCTGCCCCTGTCGCAGCCCTGGTCTAGTTCTCCCTGCTGCCTCTCACATTCTGTGTCTCTTGCTGCCCCTTAGTATTTGCGTGGAGTTAGCCTTCTTTCTTCAATTTCCTCTTCCTTCTCTGCCACCCCTACTCATCCTTTAAAACCAAATCATGGCTTGCTTACTCCTTCATAAAGCCTTCGTGGACTATTTCAAGGTATCGGAATCCCTCCTGTCTCTCTCCTGATTGTTTTTGCTCAGCATCACACAATCTCTCACTTTATCACTCTGTTCCATATGCATTTTTTAAACCTAGGTCTACTAAACTCCCTGGAAGAATGGCCCTTACCCTTTGATATTCACCATGGTAATAAGCCAGATGCTAGACACATGCACTACACATTTCCAAGTCCGTGTGCTGCAGAGATCACACTGTCCCTTCTCCTTTTCCAATCTTCCCACCTGTCCACTCCCTACTTCTCCTTAGGGACCAACACAGATGGTGTCTTCTCGGCTACTTCCTCTCTTGTTTCCCTGCGTTTAGAGCTGTGCTTCCTGAGAGCTCACCATGATGTGGGTTTCTACAGTGACTTGGATGTCTATCAGTCACCTGTGTATGCACCTGCCTCCCCCACAGGTTGTGACCTCCTGGAGGATGCAGTACACAATGTGTACATTGTTGCACACACCTCCCTACCCTGAGAAACCTGGAACATATTATATGTGCCTTCTCTTGTTTATTGAGTTCCTACTATGTGCCAGAAATGGTGTTAATTGCTGTCGACAACATGATGAGCAGAATAAATATAAGCTTCCCCCTTTGGAGCCTGTAGTGTGTGGGATCCAGACATGGATCCCATACTTGCAGAAAGGGACGCAGAACTGCAACTCCTGTGCCTGCCGAAAAGCAGTGGGGCCTGAAGCCAGAAGAGGAGGTCAGACGTATCACAGTGGGCTTCCATGACGAACTTCAAGAAAGGCACACTATAAATGTTTGAAGAATTGTATGGAATTAAACAGTGGCTGCTCAATAAATACTCGTTGACTGGTTGACTGATTGTTGGCAAAGACTTCGGAGATCCTGAGAAGAAAGGGCCTCAGGTCCCCATCATTCTTATTACATAATTATTTCAGTGCATTTAAAGCTCCCCATTTTTCATCTTATACTTTAAACATCAGGGAAAACTGATGGGCCAACTTTATAATATTTTAAAATGACTCTATGGTGTTTTGGAATATTACATGGCTATAAGAGTTTATGTATATTTAATATACTTATTAAAATATGCAGTAAGCCCATGGCTGATTTTCTCTAAGGACGTCTCAGTGCCGAGGTGGGACTTAAATGTTTAATACTAGTACTAGTACTCATAACTCATATTTCGGTAGTGCTTTTCCTCTTTAGGATCCATAAAGTCTGTGAGTACCACATCAAGTGGATGTAGCTGGGCTTGCCAGCAGCCTGAAAGGGACCACATATGGCCTCTTGCCTTCCTCTGCAGGGAGAAGGGGTGACTCCAGCTTAAGGCTTCACTCCTTCTCCAGCATTCTCCGTCTTTCCAGACACAAATTCCCTTTGACTCTCTCTGAAAGGTTCCTACTTATCTACAACTGCTGCTGCCAGCTGTATGTAACAAATACTCACTGCCTCAGGACAAGGAAGAGAAGTGACTTTATACCTCTGGAGTAGGAAAAGGCACAAATCACTTCTTTAGCTGGTTGAGGACAGGATGTGGAGCCTGAGATCGAGCCGCTGGAGAAGGGAAATACAAAGAGAGTCTCCACTTGTTATCTAAACCCACACCCTACTCCTTCCTTCTCTAGGTCACCGAGACCAGGACCGGTCCTCTGGGTTGCAGCAACTATGACAATCTGGACTCAGTCAGTTCTGTCCTGGTACAGAGTCCGGAGAACAAAGTACAGTT
Organism: Cacajao melanocephalus; assembly: GCA_963573385.1. Classification (NCBI taxonomy): domain Eukaryota; kingdom Metazoa; phylum Chordata; class Mammalia; order Primates; family Pitheciidae; genus Cacajao; species Cacajao melanocephalus. The sequence continues at coordinate 44,426 of CAUYLG010021611.1, read as the reverse complement.
ACTTGGTAAGCAGCACTGTGATGGTTTCCATAGCTTTCACACCTGATAAAAAAAAAAAAAAACCTAAATTACCAAAGAGCAGGAAAAGACTTCTGCCTGTTCCATTTGGTTAAACCTTTCTTTTTTTTACTTTTTTATTTTTTATTTTTTATTTTTTAAAAGATTTTATTGTATTTTAGGTTTTGGGGTACATATGAAGAACATGCAAGATTGTTGCATAGGTACACACGTGGCAGTGTGATTTGCTGCTTTCCTCCCCTTCACCTATATCTGGCATTTCTTTCCATGCTATCTCTCCCCAACTCCCCACCTCCCACTGTCCCTCCCCTATTTACCCCCCAACAGCCAAGAACTACCACAAGTTCCGGGACCTGTATTTAACGACTTTCCATTACTCTTTTAAAAAACTCTCTGATATGGTTTTCCCTGTACCCCAGACCCATTGCTCCTATCAGTTGACACCTCAATCATCCCACATAACATTCCTTCTCAAGTCCTCTGTCACAATTCTATAAGGAACAGCATACCTACATCCTTATAAGCCTTTACCTAGTTTAACGGTCTTCATTTCCCAGAAAGCCCTTTGCTTTATCCTAAAGACACACTGAGGAATAGCTGGCCTTTACAGAGAGGTTATTAGACTACCATCTCTGGCTCAACTAAGAGCTATACACAGTGGGGGACCACTGCTTACTGGAACCACAGTCTGAGAGTGGCCCCTGCTTTCTGTTATTTGCCTGTAATCTTGCACATGGACGATTCAAAGTCAGGAGATGAGTTTGAGAATAAGACTTTTGATTTGAGACAGAAAAAGCAAAACTGTGAAAGAAAAGGAAAAAAAAAACCACACTAACTCTGGAGGCTGGGGGATAAGGGGAGACGTGCATCTCTTGCTCTCTGTTCCCCACAGGCATCTTGGGGGCAGGGCTATGCAAACTGATTCAGCGGGAAGTTTATTTTTCTTAAGGCCAACTAAATTCTACTTTGTTTAAGATATTATTGTCTCAGCATTACAAAATCAATAACCCTCAGCCAGGATCTACGATTACAAATTCCAGGCAACCTGAGTCAAATGCGACCCAGCAATGCTTTAGGAATTAAGAAATATGTAAGAAAGAGAACTAAAAACTCCTTTATTTAGAGCTACCTAGGGCAATTAGCATTCCTCTTCACCAGTGTCCCTGGATGGGCTGGGTTTGTGTCTGGAAAGTAGCAGTGAGTGAAGTTCAAAATGTCTAGTTGTTCATTTGGAATAGTTTATGCTGTTTAATTTTATAGCCCATCACTCATGCAGACATTTCTCGGGGCACTTATTTTATAGCATGGGAAGTGTTCTGGTGAGGAGGAGGGAAGCAATGGAGGAGGTGAAAGGGAAGGACTGGGAGAGGGTGAGTGTTGAAAGCAAGCATGTGGACAGGGTGTGTGGGGAGAACCGCTCAAATGCCACAATAGGCACAGTGCCAAGAAAGGGAAATTTAGGAGCAGTTCAGAATTGGAGGTAGACCTCAAGAAAGAATAACAAACACCCACTGCTGTTGGCAATTTCAAGTTACATTTTGAGGTCTGCTGAGACTAGGATACATACTTTGAGTTCTCTGATTTCCTGCCAAGGACAAGGTCAAGGGCCTAAAAATAAAGAGCTGGCAGACGTTTAGGGAAAGAGGAGCTCGCCATATCCAGAAGTTCTCATATTCCTCACTTTCCTGGCACAAAATCTCACAGTGTTTCTACTGGGGGAGCCTCCTGCAGATTTGACCGTGAACATGGCCCAGACTGCATCCAAAGGCATGCCTACCCTTTGTTCATCCTTTGGTAAGCTTCCAACTGCCGCCTTATGAGTGGCTTGAAGCCAACTAGGAGTGTGTTTTGCTGTAGGTAAACTGATAGTCACTGCAGATGGGTGAGGAAATGGAAGCTCAGAGCAGTTTAGTGCATTATATCCGAGATCAGAAGCTAATTGGAAGAGAGCTGAGAGCCATTCATATCTATCCAGGCATGACTGATCTCAGGGCGTTGACCACCATCCCACCTTCAAATCTTCTTAAGAGTTAAATCCTATTGAAATAGGACACCCAGTCTCAGTTATATAGTATTAGCTGATGAGACAAGGACAGGATCTGACACTAAGCAGATTCCGTGAGTGCTTTGATTTGGGCAGGTCACTGTGGTCTTAGGGCTTGGATTTCCTTACCTATAAAAACTTCAGTATGAGCATAAACGGTATTTGCAATCATATATAGAAAGTACTCAACATAGTACCTGGACACTGTATATCTACAATATCTTTTCCTATCTCTTAATCAGGACAGCTTCCTTGGTCATCAGGGCTGGAGTGGGAGGCCTAGAAGGGTCAGAATTCAATAATGTCCTAGGATGCCTACTGCTAATCTTAGTTAAGCCATAAACAGGATGGCTATAGGAGGCAGGGCAAAAAGCCCATCAAGCCTTGTTTTCTCCCCCAGGAGGGCTGTAAGTTCTTCTTTTATCTGAAACATCTTCCTGTTTCCATACCAGAAATGCTGATGTGTAGCCAATAAGCCTGTTCTTATGATATGCACACTCACAATTTGGCTGATGTGAGGGGTTTGGCTAAGCCTTGGGCTTTGATATTCCCATCTGCATTTTCAGATCCTCCCCCATCTGTCACTGGGGCAGCAGTAGCCTTCTCTCTCAACCAGCTCAGCAGGATCAGGCCCTGGGGTGACCATGCTTGGGCCCAGAATGCACAAGTCAGCAGAACCTCAGGCTGAGGTTCCTGCAGCCTTGGGTGTGGGAAACTGAGTCCTCACTGGTTCTGCCCAGAGATTCCATGACACGTCCTTTCCCCAGGCCTTCAGGTGCTGCTGCCTGAGTACCTACGTGAGCGCTTTGTAGCCGCAGCACTCAGCTACATCACGTGCAGCTCTGAGGGTGAGCTTGTCTGCAAGGAGAATGACTGCTGGTGCAAGTGTAGCCCCACCTTCCCTGAATGCAACTGCCCTGATGCTGACATCCAGGCCATGGAGGACAGCCTGCTGCAGATCCAGGACTCTTGGGCCACTCACAACCGGCAGTTTGAGGAGTCAGGTGAGTAGCCAGCTGACCCAGAATTCCTCCCTGTCAATGAGAGGTGTCTGTGAGGTGCAGAGTAAGAACATGGGGAGAACAAAACTTGAGAGTTGAGCATCTTCATGGGGATCCTGACGTGGCCACTTACTGTCTCTGTGACCTCAGCCTCACCACCCTGAGGCTCAAGTGGTTTCACTTTTTTCTTGGACATAAGTAATATTACCATTTACATTGTTGTGTTTTAAGGACTTAATAAGCTAGGATAAATGTAATTAAGGGCATAGACCTTGTTTGTCTTGTTTGCTTCTGATTCCACAGTGCCTAGAGCAATGCTTGCCCATAAGGTTCACTATAAATTTTTACTGAATAAATGAAGTACGTAGAATGGTTCTAGATGATATCCAACACAATTCAGTCATTGTTTGTTGCTGCTAAAGCTAATATCAGTTACCTTGAGACCCAGATTCAAGAGAACCGGTTTTACATCCTGGCCTGATTTGACAAGCTTTATGGCCTTGGATTAGCCATGCAGCTTCTCAAAGGCTCAGTTTCCTCATCTGAGGGAGGGCGACAATAATGAATGGAAGCCTTATATGAGGTAATGTAGATGAACTCAATGTATAAAGAACTCTGCATGGTATATTTGTACATTTCAACACCAAGTGAATGGATATATTTCAAAAATGTAATTTTGAATAAAACAAAGCAAGACAAAAAGGTTTCATTTTATATATATATATATATATATATATATTTATATAATGTCTTCATGTAATACTATAATTTATTAAATGTAATACATATTTAATACTATTTATGTAATGTTTACAAACAAGATACCCAATACATAATATTTTTATGGATAACTACATTTATTAAAAAAATATGTGATAATGGAAAAGAAAACATCAAGAGAGTGGTTACGTCTGGATAGAGAGAAAGGGTAGTTTAGGTCCCTCACATGCAGTACATTTGGTTTGCTTTATTTCTTAAAAAATAAAAAATCTGAAGCCAGTATGGCAAAATGTCAAAAGCTACTGGCAGACACATGAGAGTTTATCTTTTCATTCTCCGTGTTCTTCCATACACTCAAATGTTTTAACTGTGCCCATACTAGATGTTAGTGCCATTACTAGGCATGATTCTCCAATCTTCTGGGGAGATGAGGAACCAGGTACATGAGAAATCAAAATGAGCTGAGGCCCCAGGGGTTGCCATTTTAAGTCCTGGACAAGGCATTTAGTAGCTAAGGAGAAAATCACATTCCAGTCCCACCAGCCCCATGCTTTCGGCTATGGGGGTGGGATATGGCCCATAACATGACTTTGGGCCTTCACTACTATGAGTTACTGTTAATAAATAAATGAGGGCTCTCTAGACCTCCATCGGGAGACCTGGTAGCTGCGGGTCCCAAGGAAAAGCAGAGCAATGTACAGAAACCTAATCATGAATTCAGAAGCCATGGTGTGCCCAGGAAGCTCTAAGGAGAGCCTAGACTCAGCAGGGGCTTAGAAGCAGAAGGCAGGTTGCTTCTGAATTTGCGGTAGGAAAGAATGGGTATCTGCCCAAGAGCTGAAGCTAAAAAGAGAAGAGTATCCTAGAGAGTCAGAGAGGATGACATGGATGGGAGAGCCTGGTTTCAGGGACTGAAGGATTTCCGGAAAGATTTCTGAGCTGGGTGCTGCATCTTCTCTGTGCCCACATTTGCCAGTCTGGGTGCACACTCACCTTCATGAGGGCCCCACGTGTTCCCTATGGGTGTTGTGGTGTTACTGAAGAGGTTGGCCTTGAGATACTGTTGTGAATGACTCAGAAGGAAGTATAAAGGGGGAAAGAGCCACATCCAAGGTCATTAGGAATAGCAGGAACTCTGGCCCCTCTGAGGCATAGGGGTGAAAAAGATGAGAAAATGCCTGAGGCCATATTTTATGACATGTTAATTACTTCTCAATAAAGGTGTGGAGTTTAAAAAGGCACCTGGGAGAATGGATGTGCAACCTCCTTCCTCACGCGGTAACTCTGAAGAACCCTAGATCTGGGCAGGTCCACCTGCCCCTACCAGGGCTCTGCATAGCAGCCCCTCAGCTCAGATCCTGTGTTCTTGTCCGCAGAAGAGTTCCAGGCCCTGCTGAAAAGGCTGCCTGATGACCGGTTCCTGAACTCCACAGCTATCTCCCAGTTCTGGGCCATGGACACGAGCCTTCAGCACCGCTATCAGCAGCTGGGAGCTAGCTTGAAAGTGCTGTTCAAAAAGACCCATCGGATCGTCCGCCGGCTCTTCAACCTCTGCAAGCGCTGCCATCGGCAGCCTCGCTTCCGCCTGCCCAAGGAGAGGTAAGCAGCTCCCGGCTGCTACAGCCAGAGCTCAGCGCCTCCTCCAACAGCTGCTGAGGCCAAGGAGAGCCCTCTGTCCAATGTGGGGGACCTGGGAGGAATGGTGACTCACACATAGCCTTCCGGTTATCTCTACCTACTCACGCGTGTCATTCTCAGTTGTGAGTTGTGTCTGAAGTGAGAGAGAGAGAAAAAAGATACGCTGATTTTACTTTTATCTAAATGATAGTTGATTCAAATGTTATCTTAGTAATACTCTAATTCTCATTTACTGATTTCCGTTTTAATAAGTCTTAGAAAAGAAAGGGATGGAGTTAAATTTCATCCAGCAGCTGCATCTGATAAAAAACACATGCATTAGATTGTGTCACACAAGTGACTCTGCTCTGGGTCACAGGAGGAAAGAGAGTGGAGACCTGCACCCTTAGGGATAGAGTGAGGCTGTGTCATTACAGGCATCCATTTGTTCATCTACTCATTCATTTATTTATTTGACAAGTTTTTGATCCCATATTGCATGCCTTACTATTAAGCTGCAGGGGTATTAGCGAATTGGAAAGATTTAACAAACAGAAACATAAAAACTAGAAAATTATAACTGTGTGGCAACCACTTAAATTTATGGTGGTGGAACATAAAGGGATAGTCTCCTAGAGGTAAAACCCAGAAAGGAAAGCTTCCATGGAGAAGAAAGTCTTGGCCACATTGTGCAGGAAGAGAGGGAAATGATCTGGTACATGTGTGGTGGGACAGTCTTCCAGGCAAAGGAGGCTGCCTTCATAGCCAGCCACCCAGCGGTGCGGCTTTAACAGAGGCACAGGTGAGAAGGGAAGTATACAAAGAAGGGGTTTCGAGAGGAGTTCATTTATTCTTCATTCAACAAATAATTATTAAATGCTTGCCATGCACAGAAACAAATCTCATTTCTGAGAAGCTGTTGGTATCTAAGACAGTGTTCCTGCTCTCATGGCATTTATTAACAGGGAAGCAGTGTATAAACAAGTAAACAATAAATAAACAATAATTTCAGCTACTGAGAATTGTCATGGATTGAATAAAACAGGGGAATGTGATGGAGAGTGACTGCAGTGGTTCGTTTGGCAGGGACATCAGGGAAGACTTCTTTGAAGAGGTAACATATGAGCTAGAATCAAAATTTTAAGAGAATTAGCCATAGAAAATTTCTGCTCTTGGTGGAGGAGTGAGAGGAACAGAAAGGACAGAAACCTTGAAGGGAATGGAAGTTGGCAATAAGTTAGAAGGTTTGAAGAGCTATCTTATTTAGAAGGCTTTGTTTTGACACAAAAGCTGCTAGAGATCTTCTGTAGGTTTTTGGATAAGGGAATGAGGTAGGACTTGGGAGAAATGAGCCTGGTTGCTCTCAGTACAAGTTTGGCATCCAGAATTTCCGGTGCTGACCCATCAGACACAGAGCTCTAGACTAGACTTTGCTCAATCAGTCCAAAGTAGCACAGCAGAGTTTCCTCCACTCAGAGATCTCAGGGATTTTGTCTTCCTCATTGCCTTCCATGCCTAGTGGTCAATGTCTTGCTGCCCTTAGGGAGGGCGTCAGTATGTGACTTCTTTTGACTCTTCCTTCACTTTTATGTCTGCTCCCCAAGGTCCTTGTCCTACTGGTGGAACCGAATCCAGTCCCTCCTCTACTGTGGGGAAAGCACCTTTCCTGGCACTTTCTTGGAACAGAGCCACAGCTGCACCTGCCCCTATGACCAATCTTCCTGCCAGGGCCCCATTCCATGTGCCTTGGGCGAAGGGCCCGCGTGTGCCCACTGTGCTCCGGACAACAGCACACGCTGCGGGAGCTGCAACCCGGGCTACGTGCTGGCCCAGGGGCTGTGCCGGCCAGAGGTGGCCGAGTCCCTGGAGAACTTTCTCGGGCTGGAGACAGACCTGCAGGACCTGGAGCTGAAGTATCTGCTGCAGAAGCAGGATAGCCGCATTGAGGTACACTCCATCTTCATCAGCAATGACATGCGGCTGGGCAGCTGGTTTGACCCTTCCTGGAGGAAGCGCATGCTGCTCACCCTGAAAAGCAACAAGTACAAGCCTGGGCTGGTGCACGTGATGTTGGGCTTGTCCTTGCAGATCTGTCTCACCAAGAACAGCACCCTGGAGCCTGTCATGGCCATCTACGTCAACCCCTTTGGGGGCAGCCACTCTGAGAGCTGGTTCATGCCTGTGAATGAGGGCAGCTTTCCTGACTGGGAGAGGACTAACGTGGATGCAGCTGCCCAGTGCCAAAACTGGACTATCACCTTGGGGAATAGATGGAAGACTTTCTTTGAGACAGTTCATGTTTACCTACGGAGCCGAATCAAGTCCCTGGATGACAGCTCCAATGAGACAATCTACTACGAGCCCCTGGAGATGACTGATCCCTCTAAGAATTTGGGCTACATGAAAATTAACACCTTGCAGGTCTTTGGCTACAGCCTACCCTTTGACCCAGATGCTATCCGGGACCTGATTCTCCAGTTGGACTACCCGTATACTCAAGGTTCCCAGGACTCTGCACTCTTGCAGCTCATCGAGCTCAGGGATCGGGTGAACCAGCTTTCTCCACCTGGCAAAGTCCGACTTGACCTTTTCTCCTGCTTGCTCCGGCATCGGCTCAAGCTGGCCAACAATGAGGTGGGCAGGATCCAGTCCTCCCTGAGGGCTTTCAATTCTAAGCTGCCAAACCCTGTGGAATATGAGACCGGCAAACTCTGTAGCTAATGAGAGGCCCACTTCAGCACAGGGCAAGGAGGGGATCCATGAATCTGGGGTACAAAGATAATCCAAGCCCTCACCTTAGTGCCAACAGGGTGTGTTCCCACGAGACTTTCAGCGTCCAGCAGCTGGGACCTTGAGGCTTGGGGCTGAAGCAGGCGAGAGAAAAATAGCTACTGCGTGTGCGCATGCACACACACACACACACACACAGAGGCACAGGGAGGCTACAACTCAGCAGCCTCAGCTCTGTAAAGTTGATCAGTGCTTTCTAAAATGAATGCAGTTGAATGAAGGAGCCAAGGAAGAGATTAAGAAAAAGAACCAGCTGAACCATGAAACAAACAAAAAATCCTTAAAAGTGATTCTTGTCATTCAAGAAAGCAAGAGGGGACAACAATGGGAGGGGTCGGAGCTCTTCCTCCCCCTCTGTGGAGTCACTTTTGTATTCTTTTTAACCAGATTTCTTAAAATGTTGTTGTTTTGTGAATCCTGACATTGGTTCTTACTTTTGTATGCTGCCTCCTCTGTGCCCTCCCAGACGCTGACTGGGAGAAACATGAGAAATACAACCAACAGAGGATCCAGCACCAAGGGCAGGCAGCGGCCTCCTTGCTCCCCTCCCTCACTCCTCCCTCTCTGCTGCCTCTTTCCCCCACCAAGTTTCAGGGCCCTGGATCGTTCCCAGTTCCCCGTGTGGTCTGTTCAGAGCTCCTTTTCCAGCAGCATCTCTCTGTCCAAGAAAGCAGCTCTGTCAAGTTAGAGAGAAACAATGTGTAGGAAAATGTTCTTTTTTTTAAAAAAAAAATAACAAAAACAAAACAAAATTATTTATTTTGTGATTGTTTTCCTTGTCAATCTGCTCCAGCCACCTGAACATCTAAGTAAACATTTACCTGGTTTAATATATTTTCGGAAAAGGCCTTTTTTAGGGGAAACAATGAGAGAAAAGAGAAAAAAGAAAGAGTATAGTTTTCTGGGTTGCCTGGATTTTTCTTTTAAATTGCTATTTGCATGACACAAGAGTGTCCATGAAGTGGGGATAGTGCTGTCTGGGAAGCTGGTTGATTGATGATATATACACAAGTTACACAAGTGAATGAGCGCGTGTGTTGACTGGGGTGTGATGGGCATATGAGAGAGAGAGATTCAATGAGAAGTGAGCTAAAACTATCCCAGAGAGTTGTTTCACCGCATTCCCACCATCTTTTTTCTCCCTGGGTGTGGGGGCTAACATGGGTCCTAAAACCAGGATTTCCCACGATGGGGAGAGTAGTTAAAAAGGTCTTGCTCGTAAGAGGAACTGCAGTCTTTGCACAGGGCAAAGGCCTGCTAAAGGGGCTCCTCTTTGCCGACACTGCTGCAGACATCAGAAGAATTTCCCATATGCTGCATCTTATGGTCTGGGATCACCCTTCGAGAAAACTGGGAAAGATGGAAATGTAGCATTGGCTCCCTCCGTTCTGGCTGATGATCGCATTCCCAACCCAAGTAGCAGCTTTGAGGTGTACCACACAGAACAGTACATCCTTTTCCCCTAGTGCCTCTCTCCAGGTGGTATGAGAATCACTTCGTAGCATCTCTTTTGGAGAATCACTTCTCTGTCTGTGCTTCACATTCGAAACACAATGCATAGGCTTGACAACCCCCATCTTATTCAGGAGAGAGTCGCCACATGAAGTATCTCATTCTCTACCTGTGGTATATCTCAGTTGGCATCAGGTGAAATGGAAGACAATGAGAGGATGATCATGCATCTCTGCCCAGGGGCCTTCAATGTTTATTATTGCATGCAGAAGAATTTGACATTACATTTAATCGTTACATGGTCTTTCAACACACGAGAAACTGAAATCCTTGGTAGATAAGCAGCCTGGGGCGTTTCTTTCTTTACCACTCTCCTGAAGGCTTCCAGGGTAAAACTACAGAGTGATAAGATGATCCGGGGTGAGCACAGTTATTGGCTATTTCTAATTAAAGCCACTCTTGCTTTGGGAAGTTTGTACTGAGCTCCTCACCCATGGGAGATGGAATAGGCGGATGACATCATCAGCGGAAGTGTTGAGAGGTGCCCGATGAGGGTGCTTTTGGTGGGAAGGGGTGGGAAGGCTTTGATACCTTCCAGTGGTGGGGTTTGAGTGGTAGATACCAGAGTCTGATTTTAGCACTCTGAATCTGTATGTCTACAGGCAGTAGGAGTGGGTGGACAGACTTTTACTCATTAATTAAATGCGCACCTTTAGCAAACTGTCAACTGCCAGGCACAGCACTAGTCGGAGTGGAGAGGAGAGCCATCAAGAATGTACGGTGCACAAAGCAGTGTGGAGCCTCAGTGTCACAAGCGTGACTGCCCCAGTGGGAATGGAGCCAGCACGTGAGGGCTCACATCCCACTGGGGCCAGTCCCACAGTTGTGGTGAGGGGTGGGAAACCTCAGCCATCTGTCTTTGTATCAGCGACCAGGCTGGGAGAAAATCACACCTACGGAGTTGTTAGTAAGGATGCTGTGTCTCTTTACCTCAGAGATACGAGAGATCTCTTGTTTTGAGAGGGCTTCAGGAAGATGATAGTGTGATGTATGGTGGCTTTAGGGAATATATACATCCATTTACTAAGCTTTCCACATCTTGCCCGTCTGAAGGTTTAAACCATGAAACTTAGTGTACCAACTCCATCTGAAAGTACTACTACACATTGGTAAATATTTAGTGGTGCCTTTGATTCCAGATGCAAGTATCCTATTGATAGAGAGTCAAACAAATATTAATTGCAGAGGTAGAAATGTCTATATTTGACCTGGTCATCTGTTACCTGTGGTAGATGTCTGATTCATCTGTTCTGTGACAGTGGCAGGGTGCTTGGTGTACAAGAGCTTGTGTCAAAGCAGCAGACCAAAGACTTTGCTTCTATAACACAGGTGGAAGAAGAGGGGGTGTAAGGGATGGGTATCATCCTTTAAGGGGCTTTCAAAGCCTTGAAATCATAAGTTTAACATAGAGTTTTTTAGAAAGCTTGGCTCAGAAATGCCATAATAAGAAAAAGCTGTCCACAGGTGAAATTGTCACCTTTAAAGTCTATAATAATCAAAAGATGTGAACCACCTATTCACAGAAACAGCTGCAAATAAAGAACTGTCATTAATTAATACTGGATTGTCAATGTTGGTGAACTCATTGTGGAATTAAGAGCAAAATCACAATATAGTTGCTACTATGCATTGGATAATAACGATTAGGAATTCAAGTTTTAATTGTAACCCCAAAGAACTAATACATCAAATGCTAATCTGCCCTAATGCTTGAGACTAATACCTCTAATACTAAAAATATATTTAATACCTGCTGCTAATGAAATATTGCTATGCTCTGCAAGCACACTTATGTATCAACAGCCAAAAACATAAATGAAGATCACTTCCAATACTGGGTATCACTCATAGTTTAGTTCCAGTTCTTCTGTGTTTTTTTTTTCCTTTCTCAAAATATAAAAATAGTGGTCATGGGCCAGGCACGGTGGCTCACACCTGTAATCCCAGCACTTTAGGAGGGTGAGATGGGCGGATCACCTGAGGTCACAAGTTCAAGATCATCCTGACTAACATAGTGAAATACGGTCTCTACTGAAAATACAAAAATTAGCCAGGTGTGGTGGCAAGCGCCTGCAATCACAGCTACTCAGGAGGCTGAGGTGGGAGAATCGCTTGAACCTGGGAGGCAGAGGTTGCGGTGAGCCGAGATCTTGCTACTGCACTCCAGCTTGGGCAAGAGAGCGAGACTTCATCTCAAAACAAAACAACCACCACCACCAAAATAATGGTCATGATGGACAGAGCTGCCTTGTAAGTAGACAGAATATGTTACCTACATGATGTCCTGCCCCAAAATACCACTTGAAAGTCTGTAATTTCATCAGATAGGTCTATTCTCTTGTGTTTCAGAAAAGTCTCTTTTTTTGCCATTATACTCTGCATGAAAACTAAGACACCTTGAAGAAGAAATCAGTCTTATAAGTTAACCCAATGGCAAAGTAGAAAATTGGATTTTTGGAGTTGGAAGATTTTTAGTGGTCATCTGCTCTAATCTCATTTTTGGCATGAGGAAAAAGAGGTTAAAACAATTGAGACTTTGGCCCAGGGCGGTGGCTCATGCCTGTAATCTCAGCACTTTGGGAGGCCGAGGCAGTCTGATCACAAGGTCAGGAGTTTGAGACCAGCCTGGCCAGCACGGTGAAACGCTGTCTCTACTAAAAGTACAAAAAATTAGCCGGGCATGGTGACACACACCTGTAGTTCCAGCTACTCAGAGGCTGAGGCAGGAGAATTGCTTGAACCTGGTTGGTGGAGGTTGCAATGAGCCAAGATTGTGCCACTGAACTCCAGCCTGGGCGACAGAGCAAGATTTACTCTCAAACAAACAAACAAAAAAGAAAACTGAGAAGTTGGCCAGGTGTGGTAGCTCAGCCTGTAATCCCAGCACTTTGGGAGGCCAGCTCAGGTGGATCACTTGAGGTCAGATCAGGAGTTGAGACCAGCCTGGCTAACACAGTGAAACCCTGTCTCTACTAAAATACAAAAACTAGCTGGATGTGGTGTTATGCGTCTGTAATCCCAGCTACCCGGGAGGCTGAGGTAGGAGAATCGCTGGAAATGGGAGGGAGAGGCTGCAGTGAGCCGAGATGGCACCACTGCACTCCAGCCTGGTGCAAAAATGAGAAGTTAAAGAACTTTCCCATGGTTCTGTCTATTATCAGAGCTAGGAATAGATGTCTCATCTGGTTCCTTCTCTACTTCTCTTTGCCAGTGAGTGACATTTGGGTCCTAGAGATAACAGGGATCCAGGTCAGGCCTTAGGAATGTGGGGATGGAAGACAGAAGGCAATTTTCCAGGGAGGAGAAGAGGCTTCTATGAGATGGAAGTATTTTCACACTTTTCCCTGTAATTGATTTTAGCAAAAATAATCAGCTACTATGACAAGTGAAAGAAAAGGACTGAGGTTTCACCCCTCAGAAGCACAGAGTAGACATGTTTCCATCTAGGCTGGAAATGTGATTAACTTGCTGGGTTCTTGATGACACCAGATCAGCTCCGTGCTTTTTAACAGCAACATCCTGCCTTTAATTTGTTGCTATTTTCTATAAACCACCAATTGGAGAGGTTGAATATCATTACAAACTTGGTAATTTCTGAAAAGCATCTTCCATGTGAAGTCTAGAGGTGACCGGGTTCCAACAGCACCAAAGGTCTCAGGTTGTGTAGTTCCTGTGGTTTAGATCTAGGGTCATAGCCTAGATCTAGGGTCATGAAGTAATGAAGTGAAACTGTTATATACTGAGAATCCTGGCTCCTACCAACAGCAAACCGCAAAAAGCAAGGGCCAAAGGAGTCATCCCACCCAAGAAACAAAACTGTGGCTTGCACTCCTGGCATGCTTTCCTTCTCTCTAGAACATATACCAGGCGTGTTAAGGAGGAAGGATAGATTGGGAAACTTAGGTAGTCCGATGCCATTAAACACACAGCTTGCTTCTGGTTTCTCATTCTGGTGGTGCTACCAGCTAGCTCTGTAATTGTGAGCAAGTCTCTCCGCTTCTGACCCCCAATTTGCTCCCCTATGGAAGAGGAAGTTGGTTTCCCATGCGGGTACTGATTGTACTTCTGTTATCATTTCACGGTGTTACAATCAGTGTGGCACAGGAGACTGTGGAGGATATAAAGTCAGATCTGGATTTGCATGTTGGATCCATACTTACCATTTAAGTGACCTTTATTCTTGATTTGTCTCATCTGTGACTCAACTGCTTCATCCCCACCTCCGAAAAGTTTTTCATTTCCTTCTCTTCCTGAACATTCACCTCTTTGCATACGTTTGCTCCATACTCCCCAACATCCAGAATGCGTCCCTTCAATTCCCTAAAATTCAATCTTTCTTCCTTCCTTCCTTCCTTCCTTCCTTCCTTCCTTCCTTCCTTCCTTCCTTTCTTCTTCTTCCTTCTTCCTTCTTTCTTCCCTCCCTAAGTGATAGACCTTAGGCTAGGTGTAGGATATTAAAAACTCTATAAAACATGTTTCCAGACCATAAACAATTGTGCAATATGATGTGGGGTAGGAGGCGAGGCAGTGGGATGCATGAACAGTTCAGAGTGGAGCATTCTTAGGTATGTACAAAGTATTGATGGAGCATAGAAAGAGAGCATTTCACTCCCTGGAAAAGATTCTAATGGCATTTGTTGTGAACCTTCTAATAAAGTGGGAGCAATGTCCCAGGTGTCCAGATGTTTTACATATCAGTTGAGGGAAAGACTTAAAATATTACATGTGCATCCCTTCTCGGAGAGTAGGAAAGAGCAAGAGTAGCAGAGCCCTATTGAACCTACACGCTGTGTTCAGTGCCCTAATTTCTGACTCCTGAGCACCAAGTCAGTACTTGTTAGTCAGCTCAAGGAACACTTGTGGGACTTCCATGGGTGCTCTATTTGGTAGATGAGATGCCTCCACCCCTTAAGGTGCAGTGTTGGGAAACCAGTGCTTCTCTGACTTTAATTCACACGCGGATTCTGATTCACTAAGTCTGTAGTGGGCCCCAGATTCTGCATTTCTAACAAGCTCGCAGGTGATGCTGATGCTGCTAGTCCATGGACAACACTTTGAGGAGCAAGCTCTCAGAGCGCATGCCTGTTATATTTCTGCAGTACTCAGGGTTCAAAAGTAAGAGCTTCCCCCAAAAGACAAGGGCTTAGAAACCAAAGGGTCAATCGCATTTGGCTCTGGGGTCATGACCTCACTTAGGCAAATCTTGGTGCTCTACAGGCCTTTATTTTCTCAACAAATTAGGAGCCAAGTGTCTGACCTATACACAGGGAGTGAGAAAACGGAGGTAAAAGAAAGGAAACATAACTAAGTCAAAATTCTGAGGGCTCTAAGCTAGCTCGCTTATCAGTATGTGTTTACAGATAAAGCAGCCCCATGGACTGGCTGAATCATGCTGGCTGAATAAAAGGTCTTTTCCCCCAAGCCTATCAGAGCAAATCTGTTCAGAAGTGGAACAGCGAGTATCTGTTACTCTACGAAAACATACATCAAACGAGGTGATTAAATCCACACCAGCAATGTACAAGCACCCGAACTCCCAGACTTTAGACTACTTACGTGCCATGCACCACCTCCTAGTCACCCCATTTAAAAAAATGAAATGAATTATTTTTGTTTTCAGTTCTATCCTTCTCTCCTCCAACCTGTGTGATTACCACCCATGCATCGTTAATAAAAACAACTGTCAGAATTTTTGTAGGGTCACTCTTCCAAAGATTTCGGGACTTGGAAGAATGAGTCACTCAAAATTATTTATTAAGCATTTTCAGCTAAGATCTGTGGGAAACCAAGCAAACATGGGTTTAGTATGTACATTTTCTTAATTCAAAAGGCTTGCAGATGACTTAGAAAATAAAATGTGTGAGGAAGTTCCATAGCTAAGTGAAAGCAGGAACTGGATTTCACATGCTTTCTGGAGTCCGGCTGCTTTGATTCAACACCATCGCTGCCACTTACAAGATGTGAGGGGCTGGATGTGTCATTTAATTTCTTTCAGCCTCAGTTTGCACATCTGTAAAAGAACAGCAGTGAAGTATGTATCTTGTAGGATATTGTGATGGTCAAATAAGATAAAACATATAAAGAGCAGGGACAGGGTTAGAGCACATGCTCAATAAGGTCTTTTCATTCTGTTACATAGTTTCTATTTTTGAAGAAAAGGCAAGGGAAGGGAAAGGGAGGGGAGGAGAAAGGAGGGGAGAGAAGAAAAGAAAACATTCACGTTATTTACCTGCAGAAGCAAACTTCCTGGAAACAAAGAGGAATTTATCATCTGGGCCCTTACATAAGAGTAATCAGGTAGTGTAATGAAAAAGATCTTCAATTACAGTTTTGTGGAAGACACAGATAAGCCATTGAAATAGTTGTTTTTTATGTAGACCCTCTATAAAAGCAGAGAATATAATATTACGGTATCACTCATTGCTGAAATAAGTTATGCTGTGCCCTGCTGGGTCATGGGGCCTAGAAACATTGTTTTGATGATACAGCTTATTACAGTGATAGAGCTTGGAGTGTCTGAGAGAATGGCTAGTTAACATGCCCATTAGGCTGTCTCTTTCAAATAGCACATCTTAAGTGCACTTACGGCAAGTACCGGATTGCAGTCAATCCCTGGTTGAATTCTTTGATGAGGAACCAGGGTGTAGTACCGCCATAAGGTTTTTAGATATAGACAGAAGGGAAGCAGAGTTTATGTTCTTGTTATATGAGAAGTATAAGAAGCGCATAGGCTGAAAAGTGAAGACTAATGTTCCAAGCAATGGGAGCACATATATCTAGGCACACATTCATAGACACAGTGATAAGTCAGGCTGATGTTCACTTCCCATACCCAGCCTCCTGGGCCAATGCCTTTCATTTCATTCCTCTTTTATAAATAACAGCTTTATACATATGTAATTCAAATACCATCAAGTTTACTGCTTTAAGGTATACAATTCAGTAATTTTTATTCAAAACGTTGTTCATAGATTGTCACTATCCAATTCCAGAACATTTATGTCACCCAAGAAAGAAATCTTGTACTCAGTAGCAGTCATTGCCCGTTCTTCTCCAGCCCCCAGCTCCTGGCAATCTCTATTTCCTGTCTCTGTGGATTTGCCTATTTCAAACATTTCATATAAATGGAATCATACAATATGTGGCCTTCTGTGTCTGGTGTCTTTCACTTAGCACAATGTTTTCAAGGTTCATCTCTGCAGCATGCATCAGAATATCATTCCTTTTTATGACTGAATAATATTCCATTGAATGAATATAGCACATTTTGTTTACTTATTCATCAGATTATGGTTATTTGGATTGTTTACACTTTTTGGCTGTTATCAATAATGCTGCTATGAGCATTTGTGTTTTCAGTTATCTTAGGTATATGCCTAACATGGAATTGCTGGGTACCATGAAACTATATAATATTTTAAGGAACTGTCAGTCAATTTTCCAAAGGAGCTGCACCATTTTACATTCCCATTAACACATTCTTTTCAGCATATGTCATTATCTGTCTTTTGATTACTGCCATCCTAATGGGTATGAAATTGTATCTCATTGTGGTTTTTATTTACATTTACCTAACAACTAATGATGTTGAGCATCGTTTCATATGCTTATTGGTCATTTGTTTATCTTCTTTGGCAAAACGTCTATTTAAATCTTTTTATCATTTTTTAAATGGGCTACGTTTCTTTTTACTGTTCGGTTGTAAGCATTCTTTCTTTATGTATTCTGCATATAAGTCCTTTATGAGATATATGGTTTATAAATATTTTCTCCCATTGTTCGAATGGTCCTTTTACTTTCTTGATAGTGTCCTGTGGAGCATAAGTTTTAAGTTTTGATGAAGATCAATTTATCTACCTTTTTGTTGCTGTTTAACTTTTGGTGTCATATCTTAAGAAGCATTGCCAAATCAAAGGTCACAAAGATTTATGCCCATGTTTTATTCTGAGAGTTTCATAGTTTCATCTCTTAGTTTTAGGCCTCTGATCCATTTTGTTTTACTTATTGTGTATGGCATAAGATTGGGGTCCAACTTTATTATTTTGCATGTGAATGTCCAGTTGTCTCAGCACCATTTGTTGAAAAGACTTCTTCCCTTGTGGAATTGTCTTGGCACATGTATCAAAATTGATTGACCATAAATGTATGGCTTGATTTCTGGCCCCTCAATTTTATTTTATTGATCTACGTGTCTATTTTTATACCAGTACAATACAGACACTGTCTTTATTGTTGTATCTTTGTAGTACATTTTGAAATCAGGAAATGAATATCCTTTAACTTTGTTTTTCCTTGTCATGATTTTTTGGCTATTCTGGGTCCCTTGCATATCCATATAAATTTTAAGTTTAGTTAATCAAATTCTTCAAAAAAAAAAAAAAGACAGCTGGGATTTAATAGCAATTGTGCTGAATCTGTGAATCAATTTGGGGACTGTTTTATCTTAACAATATTAAGTTTTCTGATCTGTGAACACAGAATGTCTTTCCACTGATTTAAGTCTTTAGTTTCTCTTGATAATGGTTTATAGTTTTCAGTATACAACACTTATACTTCTTGTGTTATATTTCTTCTGAAGTATTTTATTCTTTTTGATGATACTATAAATGAAATTGTTTCCCTAATTTCATGTTTGCCTTGTTCATTGTTTATGTATGGAACTACGTTTTGTATGTTGATATTATATCCTACAACCTTGCTAAACTTACTAGTTCTCATTTAGTAGGGGTTTTTTGTATGTGATTTCCTTAGTGTTTTCCGTATACAAGATAATATCATCCTCTATTGTAGATAATTTTGCTATGCCCTTCATATGTAATGCCCCTTCTTCAGTCAATGTATTCTGACTCTTGCTTTCAGAGTAGGGGCAGGAAAAATTCTTTCTTATTTCTTAGTTTTACTGTACAGTCAAATTAGCTTACAAAAAATATTACTCTCAGCACTGTCTGTGCATAAAGGCAATCAAAAGCTAATATAGTAAAAGGATGAGAATAATTAATAACCCAGGATATTTGTTCAAAGATCTTAGCCCATCTCTAACATTCTTAGCTATCCCTAAGGACCACTGTACATCAGCAGTAAATGAATCAGGTTTAATAAATGGGAACCCCATTCATGGTCTCCATCTTTGCCTTGTGGCTATTTAGTTCATGCACCCATTTTACCAGTATGAGAGTTGCCAATAAATGGGGTTGGCTTTCATCAGCTGACCAAGTCATTACATCTAGTTGTTTAATACCTTTTCTATAATAGATATTCTCTGATTGGCACCAGCATACAATTCAAAAATCTTCATACTTCCTGTCCACTTCCATAGATCTTTCCACATATTTCTTTCCCAGACCTCCTTGTCTCTGATCGTCTAATCTTTCTGTTTCCATGTTCTTGACCAAACAACCAAGCCATTCATCATTGCCCATCAGTTCATGTATCTATCTTTCTGCCTTTGGCCACTGTTCTTTCAACACAAAGTTGATGACTAGTAGCATACCACATCAGATCTCTGCCCACTGGGAGGATTTCCCTCATCACTATCTAACAGAAGCACCCTATAAATAAAGCTTGGCCTTTTTACTTCTCTTTTAGCTGGTTGTTACGGCCCTCCTATTAAGCAGTATGTGTGAGCTATGAGAGAAATGCTAGTGCAACAGTGAGAGATGGCATGGGGCTGTGTGCCACCTGCTTGCTTAGCTTACTTATGCTCTCCAGCCCTGACTGTGCCAATCTTGGCTGTACCGTGTCCGTCTTAGAATGGATTGCTGCAAGCCTGGCCCAACCTTACGACTGGGTGGTTTTGACTAATCCCAGCTAATAATAGGTAGTTCTGGCCATAAGGGGCCTTGGTACTTTATGGTCAAAAGCTCTGTATTTACTAGGGCCCAGTATCACAACAGGAACTACTTTTGGATGGTGTATAGTTCTTTGTTATAAATTGCATGGACTTTTTTCCAGAACCCCAGAGGTTTATAATGTGATTCTTCTGTTGAGGTTTTCCATAAACTCTATACATGATGTTTCCTATCATTGGTGTCTCTAGTACTGTAGGGTCTCCTAGATTAGATGGCTCAAGTGTCAAGACCATTTTTACCACAGCCTTGACCTGCTGAGAGCTCTTTCCTGCTCTGAACAATACTCAGAGCTCGCAGACTTTTGTGTTATCCAGCAAATGGCTTAGAGTAGTGTTCCCTCATACAAAATATGCCGTCTTCCGAACCAAAACAAACTATTGATATTTGTGCTACTTTTTTAGTAATGAGAGATATAAGGTGCAATCATTTTTAATTTAATTTGGAGGGAATATACTGGTATTCTCCAGAACTGTGGACCCTGTCTTAATCTATTTTATGCTACTATAATGGAATATCACAGGCTGAATGATTTATAATGAATATAAATTTATTTCTTACAGTTCTCTGTGTTGGGAAGTCCAAGGTCAAGGGGCCCACATCTGGCAAGGGCCTTCTTGCTGCATTATTCTATGACAGAAGGTAGAAGAGCAAGAGAATGAGAAGGGGAATGGCCTGAACCCATTCTCATATCAGAAAGCCACTTCTGCAATAATCAAACCACTTCTGAAGTAATGACATTAATCCATTTATGAGGGCAGAGCCTTGGTGACATAATCACCTCTTAAAGGTCTTACCTCTCAGCACTGTTGCATGGGAGACTATGTTCCCAAGAAATGGACTTGGTGGGGGGACACATTCAAACCATAGCAGATCCTTAAAACTTTTATTGATATGTGGAGTCCTGAAGGTTTAATCTCCACATTCTGCAGCATATGTGCTTTGCCAAGGCTTCCAATACATTTGCCACTTTTTGCTAATCTGATCTAACTACCATGATACTGGGCCAGTGTGATGTTCTGAAGAATGCCAGACAACCCATCTCCCTTCTAGTAATATTATGGCAGAGGGTCACAGTATTAACATAACCTGAGATAAGACCATAATTGTGTACTCTTGTTCTTATCACACAAGTGTGAGCTGCTTCTGATTCTCCTTTCTGACGGGAATGGAAAAGAATGCACTCACCAGATCCATAGTCCGGCTGGGGACTGGAGGCTATAATAATCAGCTTTTGCAAATTTACATTTGTTCTAACAGCTACAGCTAGGGCCACTACTTGATTAAGTTTGCAGTAACAATTCATTCAGCTGTGATTCATTCTATTTTAGTAGGGTCTATTCTGGTTTATTGAATAGAGATTTGATACAAATCATCACCCTTGAATTCTTTGCACCTTTTAAGTTAGCACTAATCTCTACCATTTTCCCTGGTTGCAGTATTAATTTTTTTATTTACTATCTTAGTTTGAATTGGGGTACAGATTCACAGGCTTCCATTTGGCTTTCCCTACTATAAAATCTCTTATTCTGTAGGGTAAGAAACCAATGTGAGGTATGTTCCTTCAGTGCCTAATCTGTTAACCATTTTTATCATGAAGGAATATTGGATTTTGTTGAGAGCTTTTTCTGCATCTTTTGAGATAATCATGTTTTTTTTTTAAATTTTAATTCTGTTTATGTAGTGAATCACATTTATGGATTTGTGTATGTTGAGGCAGTCTTGCCTCCCAGGAATAAAGCCTACTTGATTGTTGTATATTAACTTTTGATGTACTACTCGATTCAGTTTGCGAGTATTTTATTGAGGATTTTTTGCATCCATGTTCATCAGATATATTGACCTAAAGTTTTCTTTTGCCATTGTGTCTCTACCATATTTTGGTATCAGGCTGATGCTGTCTTCATAGAATGAGTTAAGGAGGAGCCCCTCCTCCTTAATTTTTTGAAATAGTTTCAGTAGGATTAGTAACAGCTCTTCTTTGTATGTTTGGTAGAATTCAGCTGTGAATCCATCTAGTCTAGAGCTTTATTTGGTTGGTAGGTTTTTTTTAAATTACTAATTCAATTTTAAAACTTGATATTGGTCTATTCAGGGTTTCAATATCTTCCTGATTCAATCTTAGGAGATTTTGTGTTTCTAGGAATTTATATCTTTCCTCTAGATTTTATAATTTGCGTGCATAGAGTTGTTCATAGTAGTCTATGAGGATTGTTTGTATTTCTGTGGGATCAGTTGTAATGTCTCCTTTGTCATTTTTGATTGTGTTTATTTGGGTCTTATTTTTTTCCTTTGTTGATCTAGCTAGCGTTCAATCAATTTTGTTTGTTCTTTCAAGGAACTAACTCTTAGCTTCTTTGATCTTTCGTATAGATTTTTTTGGTCTCACTTTTGCTCAGTTCTTTAATTTTAGTTATATCTTTTCTTCTGCTAGCTTTGAGGTTGGTTTGTTCTTTTGTTTCTAATTCCTTTAGGTATGAAGTTAGATTGTTAATTTGATCTTTCTAACTTCTTGATGAAGGCATTTAGCACTGTAAATGTACCTCTTAACACTGTATTAGCGGCATCCCAGATACTTTGGTAAGTGGTGTTCTCATTTTCATTAATTTCAAAATTTGTTCTTTATTTCTGCCTTGACTTGAATGTTAACCTAGGAGTTATTTAGGAGCAAGTTTAAGTTTCCGGTTTTGTGTAGTTTTCAGAGATCATGTTATAATTTTCTATTTTATTGTACTGTGATCTAAGAGTATGCTTGGTATGATTTCAGCTTTTTTAAATTTATTGAGACTTGATTTATGACTGAGCACGTGGTCAATCTTAGAATATGTTCTGTGTATAGATGAAAAGAATGTATATGCTGGTGTTGTTCGGTGGAGTATTCTGTAGTTGTGTATTAAGTCCAATTGGTCAAGAGTCGTGTTTAAATTCAGAGTTTTTTGTTAGTTTTCTGCTTCACTGATCTGTCTGACACTGTCTGTGTGTGGTGTTGAAGTCTCCTATTATTATTATGTGGTTAAGTCTTTGGTAAGTCAAGAAAAAAATTGTTTTATGAATCTGGGTGCTCCAATGTTGGGTGTGTATATATTTAGGAAAGTTAAGTCTTCTTATTGAATTGTACCCTTTATCATTATTTAATGCCCTTCTTTGTTTTTCTTAACATTGTAAAGTCTGTTTAACTGATATGGGAATAGCAGCTCCTGCTCTTTTTTGTTTTCTGTTTGCATGGTATATCATTCTCCATACCTTTACTTTGAGCCTGTGGGTGTGGTTACATGTGAGATGGGTCTCTTTTATCCAGCTTGCCATTTTATGTCTTTTAAATGGAACATTTAGCCCATTTACATTCAGGGTTAGTATTTATACGTGAGAGAACCATCTATGACAAACCCACAGCCAACATCACACTGAACAGGCAAAAGCTGGAACCATTATCCTTGAGAACTGGAACCAGACAAGGATGCCCACTTCAGTCCTATTCAATATAGTACTGAAATTTCTAGCCAGAGCAATCAGGTAGGAGAAATAAACAAATGTCATCCAAATAGGAAGAGAAGAAGTCAAACTATCTCTCTCCTTCAACAATAAGATATATATCTGGAAAACCCTAGAGACTTCACCAAAAAGTTCCTAGAACTGATAAACAACTTTAGTAAAATTGTAGGATACAAAATCAATGTACAAAAATGAGAGAAGTTTCTATACACAAACAATATCCAGGCTGAGAGGGAAATCAAGAACACAATCCCATTTACAGTAGCCACAAAGAAAATGAAATACCTAGGAATACCGATAGCCAAGGAGAACTACGAAACACTGCTGAAAGAAATCAGAGATGTCACAGATAAATGGAAAAACATTCCATGCTCATGGATTAGAAGAATCAACAACATTAAAATGCTCACATTACCCAAAGCAATTTATAGATTCTATGATATTTCTATGAAACTACCACCATCATTTTTCACAGAATTAGAAAAACTATTCTAAAATTCATATGGAACCAAAAAAGAGCCCACATAGCCAAAACAATCCTAAGCAAAAGACCAAAGCTGGAGACATCACACTACTTAACTTCAAACTATACTATAAAACTATAGTACTAAATAGCATGATACTGGTGCAAAAACAGACACATAGATCAATGGAAAAAAATAGAAAACTCATAATTAAAGTTGTATACCTATAATAATATGATTTTTAATAAAGTTGACAAAAGCAATGGGGAAAGGCTTTCTATTCAATTAATTGTATTGGAATAACTGGCTAGCCATATGCAGAGGATTGAAAATAGACCCATACTTTTCACCACATTAAAAAAAATTGGCTCAAAATGGGTCATAGATTAGAGCATAAAACCTCAAATTAAAAGAAAACTTAGGAAATACTCTTCTTGACATCAGCCTTGGCTAATAATTTTTGACTAAGTCCCCAAAAGCCACTGCAACAAAAACAAAAATTGACAAGTGGGACCTAATTAAACCAAAAAACTTCTACACAGCAAAAGAAATTATCAACAAAGTAAACAGATAACTTACAGAATGAGAGAAAGTATTCATAAACTATCTATATGACAGAAATCTAATACCCAGAGAAACTGGTCTATGAGAAACTTAAATAAACAAGAAAAAAACAACCCCATTAAAACATGGGCAAAGGGCATGAACAGACACTCCTCAAAAGAAGACATCCAAGCAGCCAACAAACATTTGAAAAAATGTTCAGTGTCACTAATCATCAGAGAAATACAAATCAAAATCACAATGAGATACCAACTCACACCAGTCAGAATGGCTATTGTTAAAAAGTCAAAAGACAGCAGATGGTGGTGAGGCTATAGAGAAAAAAGAATGTTTATACACTGTTGGTGGGAATGTAAATTAGTTCAGCTACAGTGGAGAGCCCATTGGAAATTTCTCCAAGAATTTAACACAGAACTACCATTCAATCCAGTAATCCCATTCCTGGGTATATATCCAAAGGAAAATAAATTGTTCTACCAAGAAGACACATGCACTTGCATATTTATCACAGCACTATTCACAATAGCAAAGACATGAAATCAACGTAGGTGCCCATCAATGGTAGACTGGATAAAGAAAATGTACATATTCACCATGGAATATGATACAGCCATAAAAATAAGGAAATAATGTCATTTATAGCAACATGGAAGCAGCTGCAGACCATAATCCTAAGTGAATTAACACAGAAAACCAAATACCACCATATTTTCACTTACAAGTGGGAGCTAAACACTGAGCACACATGAACATAAACATAGGAATGAGAGACACTGAGGACTACTAGAGTGGGGAGGGAAGGAGGAAGATGTGAGCTGAAAAACTACCTTTGATGTACTATGCTCACTACCTGGATGACAGGAGCATTCATACCCCAAACCTCAGCATCATGTACTATACCCATGTAACACACCTCCACATGTATCCCTTATATCTAAAATAAAAGTAGAAAGAAAAAAAGAAAGAAAGAAACCAATGTGAGAGTTTCTGTCAAACTCCAATATCTAATCCAATTACACCAGTAAATGGCCACCAGGTGGGTCTGTGGGCCCATTGCACCCACTGTGAGCCAGACCTGAGATTTTTAGATGCCATTTATTTTTTGGCACTACACAGCCCCACTCTGACAGCAGGACCATTATAGATATTAGGTCTTATATTGGGTATCAATGCCGATTCTGCTCCTACGTCTGACAATCATTGAAAAGTCTTGGTATTCTATTCCCCAATGTATTCACTTGAGTAAAGGGCTATATTCCCTTGGGGAAAGGACAGAGGAGTTTCAACTGAATACAACTGCTATGTAGTTGCAGAATTCCTTTTCGTGCAAAACCAGCATCTCTTTCTGCTGCCAGTGTCCTGGGTCTGAGAACTGACGCAAGCCTGGAAACTGGACACAAAATAAATAAATAAATAAATAAATAAATAATAAGTGTTAATTTGAGGAGCCTTTTCTCAGCCTCCTTATCATTCAGTTTTGATATATATTGTGGTGTAAACTAAGCAATATTCACTTTGACTGCTCTTCTAATTGTCTATGGAAACTCCAAATTCCATTAATACTTCCAAAGTTCTTTGAAGGATAGAGGCCACTCCTCCAGCCCATCCCAAATGTCACTTGAATTTTGCCACACATTGTGATATCTATGATCACTTTGCGCCGTTATAATAATCGTAACTACTTTGATTCTGAGGACTGAGTACCTCTAAATGGACCTTTATTGTTTGGGGGAACTAATCAGGCTCTTTGTGGTTAGGAAGCCTCTGCTAACGTCAGCCTTGGCCAACAGAGGACTGCCGTCACTGAGCTGATCACTCTTCTCAGTGCATTGCTTATTGTTTTCACACTTGAAATGTCCTTCGGGCCTTTCCATGGAACATATTCACTGATGGTTCCAGCCGTACATACTATACACGCTCTAGCACGCCAACTCCTCTGAACCTTTTCGTCTCTCCCTTCACTAACCTCCATGGCGGTTCTGCCGTTATTTCTACTTTATATAAGTAGGCCTTTGCCTTTTCTAGCCTCAGAGATCCTTTCTAGCAACTTATTGGTATCATTTCCTGAGTCCTTGTCCAGGTGTCAAGTTATAAAAAGGAGACTTCTCCTTTTCATAACTTATCCAACCTTATGTGCTTCCCCCTTTGACCCATTAACCCAGAAGCTGGTACCATGCCTATGCTACCAGCTACTACCAATGCATATATATGAGCCATACCCTGCAGATCCTCTGATGTATATTCTCTCTCCTTTCCCAGCAGGCTCAGCACATCGTTAGTCTGGTTTTACCAGCGGGATTTGATCTTTCTTATTGGACTAGTTGCCAGGAGGCAAGATAGGGGTAGACCTGAAGCTGGCAAACATTGTCATATAAAACACATACCTAATTTGAGGTTTCTGTACCATCTTCAAACAAGGGGAGGGGTATTATCTTCTAACACAGGAAACTGGGCTATCGTGGTGGTAGTGGTGGGGGGAGGGCACTACTGAAGGCCAGCAAGTCAAGGTTCTTAACTGCATCTACTCAGACAGCCCTATTTCAAGTCTCAGTGCCCTACTCTTTCTCTACTAGGGCTGCGTAGTTGGCCTAGGAGACTGACTTATTGAGGCTGAGAATTCAATCCTATCTGAAGATCCACTACTTTAGTGATTAAGTCTTAAGCCTGGTTTTCTGTTCTTCTGGTATTTTGGCTGCAAGAGATTAGGGTTTCCTTAAATACTGCTAAGGAAGCCTTTGGGCTTTTCACATTTTGACTTGAAATGGTAATTAATCATCTGAGCTTGTCATTATTTATCTTTCACAAATCAATGGTGCTCATAACAGCTACCCCATTCCATAACCCTTATAATTACCATTTCCCTTATGCCTCTCAAGCACAAGAAACACTGCAGCAGGCTAGGTATCCTCCGCTAAGGACATCTCGTATCAGTCTACCACTGGTGAAAGTCTTAACAATTGCACAGCAATTTCCCTGCTCTTAACAATTATACTGCTGCAACATCTCAGAGTCTAGCTCTATTCCTCCTACTACCAGTGATGGGGTTTACACTTCCAGAGAGCCAACGATTGGCCCACCTCCAAAATCTCATTTTAAAAGTCAGCTTCCTAAAACCACTCCTAGTACCAAAACATTCTTAGATGGGAAGTTGCACACAGAGGAATTCTTGAGGGATACATATGTAAGGAAGTAAAGAAGGCAAGTTTGGGCAGAAGGAGAAGCTGAATTAAAATGAGATTGTAACTGAGGCCTGAGCTGATTCTCCGGGAGTTCTGGAGCCTGAATGACCCCTATAGAGTTGCCCACAAATGAGGCAAGAGGGCCAGGCTTTCAATATCCCCAACTAGGCAGTCATTGGCCATGGGCTAACTCCCTAGGAGGAGGCATAACTTTGGGTCAGGCAGTTCCCTGTGACTGAGGGCAATTCCTTGTAAGAGGCACAGCTAGCAGGCAGCAGGCCAGGAAGCTAAGGGATGTGTGTGCTAATCCTGAAGAGGGGAGCCCTGTGGCACACCATGGCATCTGTTACCATGACCATTTCTGTCATGACTCTGCCAGCACCACTGCCTGCATTTCACAATGGAATCCCCACACCTTTGCAGATAATGCTGCTTATTCTGGACAGTTGCTTTTTAAAGCAAAAAGAAAGAACTCTTGCACCATATTATCACCCCAAATGATCCACTAAGCTTGGCTGGCAAGTGGGGGCTGTGGGTGACAACATGGTATCACTTAGGGAGGGGAAGACAGCCTGGAGGTCTGCTTTGTTGGTACTCAGCTTGCAGCACTTTCTGTTCGCTGAGGAAACTGATAAAATAGGTTCGTAATGCAAGAGAGAAAAATTAAGTCTGTCATTACAACTGCTTGACCATGACGTTGTCCTGATTAATAATCACCTTGCAACTCCAGGGCATCACCTTCTAATTAACGTTGCCCTACTCCTGCAGTCTCCTGACTCTCAAACCTCCAGGGTCAAGTCAGAGCACAAAAAGTCTATCTGAGTCTCATCAGCAAAAGAAAAAAAGAGAATGACTGTGGTAAAGATTGACTAGATGTTCGACAAACGATTTCCCTATTTCTCCTTGGCACGTAATTAGTCTATATTTGCTGGCCTGTCATGGAGTTGGATGCAGCCATGCGCCTGAGCTCTAAACAAAGGAATTGGTCAGAAGTGAAGTATCGTCTGCTCCCAGGCCTAGTCTATGGATGCTCACATATGCAATTCTCCTCTTCTTTGCCGTACTAGGAGGAGACAGAAAAGGGCCCTGAGGAATAAAGGTTAGTAAAGATTAGAGCCCTGATATGGAAGGTACAAGGTCCCTGAGTCCTGGCATTCCTGTTTAAAGGAGAGCTGTCTAAGGAGAGCTGCTCCTCCATATCAGACTGCTATGCAAATAATCACTTGTTATGCAATCCCTGTGGAATGTTGGGGTTGTTTGTTACGGCAGGTAGCTGACACTGACTAATACAGAGGCAGCAAATTAAGGTAAGTCAGGGGTATCCCAAGGGAATCTGAGCTGTGCTTCTCACCAGCTCTAGGCCCTAATTACTTGGTAACTTTTTTAGAATCTCAGCACCCACTCAATGACTTAGGCTTCCCCCAAAAAACATTTTGAAAATAAACAAATATTTATCTGAGAGTCATCTTGGTGAGAACAGGAGATAGGCAGAACTTCCTTGTGCTCAGAAGGACCTTGATGCAGCTGAGATTTATAACCTCTATGTTGCTTCTTGGACACCCTACAGAGAAACTTCAAGGAGTAAAGAATAAGCTATCTTCCCTCCACTTTCCCCTAGCCTCTCTCCTCAGGATAAGCAGCTTTGTCTACAGAGCTGTGTCCCGCATCTACTTGGAAATGCATTTTTATCTTCTTCCAGGGAACATAAACGCTGTTGGTCTGTGCACAGGGGTTTGACTGGGGGGCATTTCCCAAGAAAGCATGTGACCATCAACCTAACTCAAGGAATGCAGGCTCTGGGGAAATATTCTTGCACTTAACCATGCCAGCCTGGCACTCCACAGTGTTCACACTCCTGCAATTAAGCTGTTCAGTTCTCAATCATCTGGAGCTGCTGCCAACTGCTGGCTGCTGATAGAGTGCTGCTGCCTGGAATGTCAGCAATTCTGCCTTCTGCCTCTCCTGGACTGGCTTCACTGTACTCTCTCAGCCTCCCCATAACAGTTAGGCACTCCTGTCCGTTTACTTGGGTGATATCGAGAGAGACACCTGGGAAGGTGCAGTGGGGCTGCTCTGTAGGACTGCTGGTTCCCACAGTCTATGCCTCCTGCTGTGCCATTTCAGTGCTTTCAGCTCCACCTCACTCAAGTGGGATGTTAATTCCTGTTCCTGAAGAGAGCAAACAGCCTGGGTAGTGGGAGAATGCCCCTGAGCACACATTCCCTACTAGCCTGTGCTGGCTGCTTCATATACATGATCTAAAAATATCTTTATATGACCCAGGAAGATAAGTGCTGTATCATGATTTCAGAAAGATACTAGGAAAAGCTCAGTCACTTGACAATCTATCACCTTCTCTCCTTTCCCACTACCAACAACCTGGATTGGAAAGGTATCATTTCCCCTTGCCTCTTGTAAAGCCTGCCTCTGTTTTTCAGCCTCTAGATTCCATCTTGAAGGCCTGCACTGTTCCACATTGTAGCCACATGTGGCTATTGAGCACTTGAAATGTGGCTAAATGAAGATGTGATATATATGTAAAGTGCACAGTGGATTTTGAAGATTTTATACAATAAAAAAGAATATAAAATACCCCATTTAATATAATTTGATGTTGATCACATTTTGAAATGATTACAGTGATTGTATTTTGGATCTATTATGTTAAAATATATGTTTGAAATTAATTTTTAACTTTTTAAATGTGGCTACTAGAAATTTAAAGTTTCATATGTAGCTTTTATTTGTAGGTCCTTATATCTGTGAAATAGATAGGACAGTGTCTAGAAATTGACTAGAAATTTCTGTTTGAAGCACCAACTGCCTGTGTCATCTTCCTGCTTCCCACAACCAGGAGGACAAATTCTAAGACCTTCAATATGGCTGAGAAGACCCCCTGTGTTCCGTACTTTGTCTTTCTCACACCTCCCAACTCTCACTTTTAATGTGATGCTTCTGCTGCCTCCCAGTGTGGGAGTTCTTCACCCACACCATCATGTTTCTGGCACCTCTGCTTTGGTTATGTGCCTCCCTCTGCCTGAAATGCCTTCTCAGACGTGAGGAGTCCTCCTAGAAGCCTTTCCTAACTCTTCTCCTCATCCCAGGGCCAGCACTAGGATGAAGCAGACAAAGCAACTATGGTGAGAACTTAAGGGGGCACCTCCACAAACCTCTGAGCAGTGCCTCCTTAAGTTCTGTGCCTCTGGACCTTGCCTACCTCCCCCTGGTCTTGCCATGCCATCCTCTTGGGATATTCTCTCTATTCATGTAAGGCCCCACCTGTGAGTCTATGGCTGCTTTTCAGCAACATTATATTCAGCGTCATTGTTTCGGGGTGAGAGGCCATGACTTATTCATTAGTGAGTCTCCCACTTCCTCCCAAAGAGCTGTTGTGACACTCATGAAGAAAACTGCATCCTGAGATATCAATCTGTTGTTTGCCAGGCATGGTTCTATGTGCTGGGGATTCAATGATGCCATCGTTTCTACCCTTAAAAAATACTACCAAACTTTGTTATCTGCCCTCTGCTTTCCAACTTAGAGCAGAAATGTCCCAATTGTGAGACATTGACCAGCTGTGCAGCCAGCTGTGGTACAGATCCCCAGATCCCATCCTTGCGCCTCCGATTCCGTAGGGCCACAGGGAGGCCGGTGGGGTCCGTCGCCTACCAGCTCGCCTCAAGTCCACTATTGCTCAGTCTCAAATAATCTCCCTTGTTTCTCATAAGCAAACACAGGGGAGCTTTTCTCTACTACCATTCATCCCCGTGCTTATTTGTTCATTTGACTATTGCATGCCTATGGTGTAAGTCTTTGTTCTAAGGCTGTCAAAGAAATAAAGGTAAATCAGGACAGAATGTCTTATAGGCTTTTCCAGTTTATGAAATGTCTCCATATGCACAATTTTGTTTGATTTGTGGACTAAAAAAATAATCTCCCTTGTAGAGATAAGACTGATTTGCCCAAGATCACACCTGAGCAAGCATTAGGGACTAAGATCAAGGTCACATAGTAAGGAGTGGGGACTGGAAACAAGCCCAGTTATTTCTTCCAACTTGACACAAGAATTTGCCCTGAACAAGGTTATCTTGTGAGTGATGGAAATTTCATACTTAGGAATTTGGAGCCAGGAGAAGGAAAAGGGAGGAAGAGAAAGAAAAGGATCATGGAAGCCATTGTATGTAGATGAGAAGTGGAAAGGGCCAGCTAATCCTTGGAGTATCTGTTAGCTACCCTCAAGGCTGTTCCCTGTCCCAAGGTGGCAGAGGCCAAAGGAAGGGTTCCCTTGCACCTGTGAGTCTGTAGTGAGCTCTGGAAGCCTCTGGACATCTTCCCCCTCTTCTTCATTTCCCTAGCCATAAGGATCCTCTCCTGTCCCAACAAAGGAGGGTGTCCTGCGATGGCCTGATTTATCCATAGCACAGCAGCTTTGTATGCTGTGGCCCCCTCTCCCTCAGGATGACTTGTGGAATAGAGTGGGTCCTACCTCACACCCTGTGCCCCACCCCCAGGCTTGCTGCTTGGCCCTGGGCCTTGCCTGGAGAGGCCTGAGCCAGTGGGTGAGGGGGAAACTCACCATGTAGTTGTGTGCAGGCTGGCAAAGACCCCCCACCCTAGACCAACCCTCACCTCTTTCTCCCCTCCCCAGGCCCCCTGGGGCTCTGAAGACCAGGTTGTCAGTTAAGCAGACCTGACAACTGACAGCTTTCCCCAACAGCCGGAGCACGGTTAGCTTTCCTTCTTTTTTTTCTCCTCTTCCTTTCCCTTGTTTTTGTGGCAAGACTGGAAGCCTGACTGGAATTTAAAGCAAGGCTTTGGGATAAAAATATATGCTAGCACCAAGCCCCTCTCTCTCAGCTTCCTTCTCAGATTGGCAGCTGTCCACTTTCTGGGGTCGGAGAAGAGAACAGCTGCAAATTGTTAGAGGAGGGGTGGGAGCAGGGGGGTGTGAGAGTGGGCTCTCTGATGCCCCAGTAACCTTCTCTGTCTGGACACTGGTCTTGTTTTATTTGGGGCGCAGAAGGGGCAGGATATCCTCCAGGGAAGCTCTGTAATCTGTCCTCCCCGATGCTTATCCTCAGGTCCCTTTGCTCTCCTGGAATCTGAGATGCTAGGAGGCTCCCAGTCTGCTGCTAATCCGTCCTTCTCATGTTATCTGTCTGTTCCCCTGTCAGTCCCTGCTTAAGGCAGATAGATAAATAGATGGACAGATAAGAAGAAGAGACGCTAAGCAGCTTAAATAAACTATCCTATTTACATCTCCAGGTCCAATCTATCAATCCATTGTCTGTCTATTGTGTGTATATTCTCTGTCAATCTGCCCCTTCAGCCTCCGTTAACCACTCATCTGTCTTCCTTTTGCCCTACACTTTCCCCTTCCACTCTCCATTTCCTGACATCAAAATAAATCCAAAGCTGAGACACAATGAGGCATGTCTTTCCATTTCAGTTATTCCAGAAGGGTAGCCACAGCGGCTGACAATGGTGGCTTCCTGTGACTCTCCTCAGGAAATACGCAAATGTCCTCTTGAATGTCAGGGGACAAACACCAAGTGTCAGATCTGCTGGGCTAGGCCCCTGTTCATGGTTTTACAAATAGAGTGAAAGTTTCCCAATCTAGGCTTTCTTGGGGTAAGGAAGGTGGTGGGGGATGGCGGTAGGCTAGGGTGGAGGAGAAGAGGCAAGTGAGCTATTGGAATCAATAAGGAGACCTAAGCATTGTGCATTTGTATATAAAATAGTTTCATCACTTTTCAAGTGATTTGGACTACTGGATGAAGTGAAGGAGTAGAAGAGAGGAAAAGGTGGGGCTTTTCTAAATTTCATAATTCATACTGTCTATTGACCTTCAAACAGTTAATTTCTTTAGGTCCTCTGAACTTCAGATTTTACTGCTAATAGCATACGGGGCTATTTTGAATAATATAGACCTTCCCAGTAAACGAAATGAAAATGCATGATATTAATTGCAAATGAAAATATCAACAATTTGGAAGAAATAAAGAAAAGAAGAAAAGAACACCAACCTCATCAAATCAAGAGCTTTTTCTACTTGTCAGATACACACACCACAAAAGGTAGGTCATCTTGCCCTTTCCTGGGGCCGCCAGCATCTAATTTTGTTTGACTTGGAAAATCTGTAGCTTCCGATTGCCCTTATGAAGACCACCACAATCCTACTGCCATAATCTATCCCCAGACTTGAGTCCCCAGCTGTTGGCCCTGATACCTTCTCTGGTACCTACACATTCCTTCTGTTGGCTTCTGGATAAATGTGAGCAAAGAAAAGCAGCACCTTCATCCAGAGACTCTTAAATGGAAGAACATAATAAGACATAGTAGACCTCTGTTAAAAGTGAGAGATAGAAATTCTGTGTTTGGCATGCTCCCCAGACACACGGGATGTGTCTTGCCACAGGAGGACAGCACCATCCTTGGACCCTGCGAAGTTTGAGTCCAGTAACCAAAGGAAAAGGGACAGTGAGGCTCCCAGCTGCCGCTCCCCTACTCCAGCAGATCCCATGCTGGCTTTCAGAGCTGCCTGAGGACCTGCCTCCCTGCCAGCATTGGAAAGTGCTGGTGACAAATGATCAGAGCATCCCTGGAACAGAGGCAAAGTAAAGACAGGGGAAGCAGGGCTCAGGGGCAAGCACTTTTACCCTCCAGGGCTGGAGAGGCTGTGAAAACAAACAAACAAACAAACAAACAACTTGCGGTCCCATTGCATCCTAGGAAAATATAGTTAACAACATTTTATTCATCCACCATTTAATAGGTATTAGCTAGCTCAGTTTGGGGCACATAATATTTATTTGTAAGCATAGGCTGGTGAATATCAGAAGATGTCAATAAGTAATTATGAGTTCTGCAAGAGAAAAGGACCATTCTTTAAGCCAGCCAGACAAATATTTGAAAGGTAGTATTTTTGAAATTGGAGAACATTGCTCTCATGTCCATTATTTTATAATCAAACATTCTGAATAAATATTACTTTAAGAAATAAAAGGGGATAGGAGCTAGGAGACCTAGGCCCTAAACGTCCTGATTCCAACAATGGGAAAATCACTCAAGGCTCGTGACTTATCTAGATTATTTGTAATTGGAGAAATGGAGATGATGTTACCTTCCACTTTAGAGGACTGCATTTCTTAGGGCCCCTCCCAACTATTTGATCCATAATTCTGAGGCATTCAGTGATTCATCATTTATGGGAAGAAATGCTTCCTCTTTACTTTAGAGATCATCTCTAAAAAAGAGAAAAGCAAGCAGTAAAGCAGAAAGGCAAGCCTTCCTATATCTCTACTTACTTAAGGCAAAGGGGGAAAAGAAAAGAGGCTTTAAATCATGGAGTTTGTGATGACAAGGGGCCTCCTGAGAGGAAATGCCATAGAGTAAGTAGTAGGTACACAATCAATGTTTGTATGAATTGATGGATGAGTGGATAAATGACTGAATGATTGAATGAGCCAAGAGGGGGCTGTGGCCGTCTCACATGACCACTTGATACACAACACATCTCTAGTGAAGGAAATTGCAAGAATTTCATGAAAATCTTTAAAACAGATGCTTAGTGTGATATTTTAGGAATGGTTCTATATGAAGATGGTGGGAAAAGTTAGATCAGTGTATGAAACTGCTCTATCACATTGCCCAGGGAACTTCTTAAAATGCAGATTCCCAGGTCCCATTTCAAACTCACTGAATCAGACTCCCCAAGATGGTGCCTGGCAACTGCATTTAATGGGCTCCTAGCTGCTTCTCGTGTAGGCCAGGATTTGCAGGTCCCTAGATTAGCATTTGGGAGCTATTATTCTAGACAATATCCCAAGGGCCCTTCTAGCCCAAGCATTCTCTGAATCTGTGGAACTGATAAAAGAGAGAAGATATATAGGCCAGGACAGTTCATTCATTTCACATTTATTGAGCACATACTAGATTCAAAGAATTGGAAATACAACAGTGGATGAAAATGCACAGTTGTATTGCTCTGGGCTTTTGCTGAGAAAAAACAACTTGATCTCCAGAGAAGACAAACAGAGATATACCCTTCCATCACCAAGACCATCCTGTAAACAAGAACTTTCTTTCTTAAAAAAGTTTTTTTCACACAATAAAAATAATTTCTTAGATTATATAAAGTTTTCTTTTAATAAAGCACTTTTACAGATGGTATTCAAATCATACAACCAGGTAGGAGTGGTTATTATCCTTACTTCATAGACAAGAAAAAGGAGGCTTAGGAAAGTTGAAATATTCTGTGATATTGATTAAATGATTCTTCCTTGAGATCACGTAGCTTATATGTAGGGGGACTAGGAAACCAATCTAGATTTTTAAACTGTACCATAGTGCTATTTTTTTTACCATTCCCTAGAGATTCTTCACCTGTGGAGTCTGGCTTAGGTGTCCCTGTGAAATTGCGATTTTTTTCCTAGTTTATCTGTGTGATGATATCATCTCCTGAATCAAGGAAAGTGCCATCTGCCTTAGTCAAATAAAATCCAGATCCACAGAGAGAAGGGCAGCTGGACTGATTGGCTTTGACTCTTCTCCAAGATTTATCTTCTCTTGGTAAGATTTTCCAAAGTGTTCCTCAGAATACCAATCTAGCAAAAAGTACATGAAAGGAGAGTTGCTTTACATAGAGGTTTGAGAAACACTCTGGAACTCTCACCCTATCCTGGGGATCCACAGTACTCAGAATGTATTAAAGGCTGGAGTGAGTTGAACGGTGGCCCTGTAAAAAGATATACACACTTCTAAATCCCTGGAATCTCTGAATGTTCCTTAGACGGCAAAAGACATTACAAAATTCAGGGAGGAGGAGCTTATCTGGTATTATCGAGTTGGGCCCTAAATGCCATCACATGTATCATTATAAGAGGGAGGCAGAGAAAGATTTCACACACACACTGCAGAAGGGGATATAAAAATACAGAGGACAGAGATTTGAAGATGCTGGCCTTGCAGACCGGAAGGATGTGCTCACAAGTCAAGAAATGCTGACAACCAGCTGGAAGAGGCAAGAACTGGAGTCTCCCCTAACACTCCCAGAAGCAGCACAGTCCTGCCAACACGTTGATTTCAGCCCTGTGACACTGCTTTCAGGCTTCTGACTTCCAGATCTGTGAGAGAATAAATTTATGCTGCTTTAAGACACCAACGTTGTGGGAGTTTGTTATAGTAGCCGCAGAAAACTAACACAAACGCCTTGAGAAGTATTACTGGGAATAAACCTGTTCAAATTGCTTAACCCAATATTCGCCAAACTTATTGGACCATGGCCTGCTTTGCCCCGTAAGGCTTGATAATAGCCCAACAGAACACACGTAATATACAACTCACTTTGGAAAATGCTGCCTGAGGGAAATCTTTTGCTAATTACTGGGGCTATTGCTGGTCTGGGGACAGAGATACTTCTATTTAATGTTCTGAACAAACATGAGTCAGGAGGCTGTCCTGCCACCCCTATAGCACAGCCGAGACCAGGGGGAATATTTAAATAAGATTTCCTGAAGGCTGAGGGTAACAACAACAACAAAAAACCCAAAAGGGATATAGAGATGCAAAATAACATAAAACTGGATAATCCTGACGCCAAAAAACTTTTTTGCAGTGGTTTTGATTTGGGGAGAGTATAGGGATGCTGCTTTGGCTACCCCTGGCCACTACCATGTAGTCCCAAAACATCTCTAAACCCCAACACCCCAGAGCCCTTTGCAATGCCTCTAGCCTTCTCTCCAGAGAGCAAGACCCAACTGTACAAGACGTCTTTGTCTAAGATGGCTTTTCTCAAATGACCAAGACTTGGACAATGGCCTTCTGGGCCTCAGTAGATTACCTGTATCCAATTATAGCTGGGTGATTCTGGCATTAGTGCAAGAGATAAACATAACAGAAGGCAAAGAGATCAACTTCTTCCCTTCACCTGAGTCGAGATGGCAGCCTCATCCTCACCATGCAACTGCGCACAATCAAGGACCACATCAAACAAAGAGGCAGAGGGTTAGTGCCGGTTTCCTCACCCAGGCATCACACTTGTTTCGCAGGAGTTACACAGGGAATCACATTAATGGGAAAGATCATTTCATTGCAGCCCCCATTTTGAGCCCTCCTTCCCTAATATCTACTTGTAGTTATGACTATTATCATTATTTTACATACCTCTTTCACATAAATGGTTGGCTATAAAGCAGCACTTGTTTTGCTTTATTGCCATTTGCCTTATGCAGGCCATTAAGACTTTACCGCTCAAGCAAAGAGGCTTAATTTTATTTTTAAATAAGAAGTTTCTATGACTTTGAGACATTTGTAAACTGGAAGGCATTTAGTCTTTCTGTGGAGAGAAAAAGACTCAGTAGTCCTGGCTATTGAGCAGGGGGTCACAGTGACATTTCAAAAGTCCCTTGAAGGGCTAGCCTGGCTGTGAATTCTTAGAAAAGCACAGAAAGAGAGCAAGAGAGAGGAAAAGTAACTGCAAGATAAAAAGAACATTTAGAGAAGGAAGTCATGAAGGATATGTGACAGACACATACAGAAAAGTGGCTGCTGGCTCAAGAGTCCAGGTTTCAGAGTAATTACTTGAAGCTAGACTGCCCACGCTCCTTACTGAGCTGATTCTTCTTGACAAGGAGGGAAAGGGATTGGGGAGGGGAGCCGACTTATTGTCTCCACCACACTGGTGAATATTATATGAATGCTTCTTTATGATAGGGAGAATGGAGATGTGAACTCTATTGATATTCATAATATGCCAAAGCCAGCCTCCCCGTAATAGACTCTAAGAGCATTCACAAAAGCTGTAGCAAGGGGAACTGAGAGAGGTGTGTGTCTCTTTGTGGGATCTGAATGGAGCCCTTTCTTCTAAGGGCAACCGCAGGCTCATACCAAGCTACTTTCCCTCCGTGAAGCTACAGAGTTGCTTTATTAATAAGCTGAACAGGTGAGCCAGAGGAAAATATCTTTAAGGAAGTTTCTATAATTTCTATTCAATGATGGAAGAGGATGCCACCTCCTCCCACCAGGGCAAAGGATAGCAGGCACTCCCCAGGCAGCCTCAAGAAGGAAGGTAAATGCATTCTGGGGATTGGCAGGGTGGTCAGAGAAGGGAAAATGTCACTCTGAAGACTGAGCAGCAGGCCACCCCCTCCCTTCTGGCTGAGCATTCAGCAGCTTTGTGGATGCGCCTCAGAACTGTGACAGCTGGAAGCAGGTGAACTGGTGCAGATAAAAGAACCCACCCCCGCCTTTGGAAGCATGAAAACAATCTGCGCTAACCTTTATATGAGGCATTTATTCTCTTCCAACCATTGTCTCTGCCTTTCCAAAGCCCTGGATAGAGCCAGTGTCATAAATACCAATGTGCCCATTAAAAACGTAAGGATGCAAGCCCAACTGTGCCAAAGTCCCTGCGATGGGACAGCAATCGAGGGGAAAGAACTGAAATCTAATGGACCCCCTTGGGGATCCCCTGCCTCTACACATTGTTCTCTGCAATCATCACTGACCCAAAATGGAACCATCTGACAAGGAATGGGCTGTGTGGTCCAGACAGTGTCAGTGCCATATGGAAGAGGCATTCCGATTGCCTGTTGCAATACATAAAAACAATTCAGGATTCTAACTCTATTTCCTTGGCAATCGAGTTTAACTATCACCAGGCTCACTATAATCAAATTCTGCTGCTGTATTTATTAAATATAAGTTGTTAAACATATGGCTCAAGAGATGGGAAATAGGATGTGGAGCTGGTCTTAGCAGGGCTATTACTCTTCAGGTCTGCCCCCAGGTATTTAAGGCCAGCAGCAATCACCAGGCCATGGCTGCCCAGAGGTTATAAAGAATGGGTCTTCTGCCATGAAAGGGGTTCTCCTAATACTATGTAGTCGGTTAGGAATTATGACTAAAGAGGTCAAGACTATGGGTTCAATTCTAGGGACATATAGCTCTTGTCTCCTCTTTAATCAGCCAACATTTTACTGAACGCTTACTATGTACCATGCCCAGAGCTAGAACTCAAAGATATTGGGCTGAGTAAATAATAATACACCTGCCTAGAAGCAACTTGGTCTAATGTAAAAGAACAGAAGAATATAAATTTAACTCTAGTGTGGTTTATGTTGGGAAGTAAATGGGCACAGATTGATATATTTGGGAGCTAAGATGGGGGATCAACTAAAATAGAATGGTTCCCAATATTCATACAGAGCTTTACAGTTTGTATAATGTCTAAGCCTCAAACAAAACTTAGAAGCAGAGATGTGTTTATTTTCACAAGAAAGATAATGGACGTCAGAGTTTCTAACTGTCCAAGGTTATAAAACCAATGAATGGCAGTCCTGGGAAAACATGCAGCTCAGCCGAGCGGTGCCAGCCAGTCCACACACATGAGGTGCTAGCCCAGCATGACAGCCTGTTGGCAGATCAGGGCAGTGCCTTCCCAAGACTCAGCTCAGCTTCCTGACTGATGACTCTGCCATAGCATCTTCTATTTATCAGTTATGTGGACTGTGGTCCTCATTGGTCATAGCTCACTGCACAGAACCCAAAGTCACTAGAAACACACTGAAAAGTATCCGCTGTAAAGAGTGGCAGATTTTCAAATACACCTGTGCATTTATGTACCCTTCCCAAACTCCAAAAACATGACAATAAAGAGACTTTTAAAAAGCTATATGCATTCATGAAGATAAAGAAAAACTGAAAGAGGAAAATAGCCACAGAATTTTAGAGCTAGAAGCAGATGAGCAAGTGATCATGAACTTCAGGAGTATTTGTTAAATGTCTACATAGGAAGCAGATAGCTTCTCAGATTCCCCTCTACTATTCTGTGAAACTAGGCAATTGTCAGCTCCAACCCTAATGGAAGACTCTGAAGAGGTACTTCAGGCTCCCTGACATGAGGCTCAGCAGAGGCAGTAGCATCTGCTAAAAGCATCGGGCATAAGTGGAAGTTGGCATAGTGCACCAGAAGAGATGGGTCCGCTTACCCAGCTCAGTTCTAAGAACTTTGGCTACCAAGTTTATACCCTCAGGCAAGAGAATAAGCAGCCCACAACCTCCTACACTTGGGGGCTATACAATGAAATGTCCAGCAGATTACCTACAGAGAAGCCCACCAAACCAGTGCAAACACACAGAACATCCAATCAGCATTCTAATTCCCCACTGTTAAAATATCATGAAATGTTCCAGGAATGCCTCTAACATGAAAGAAAGAGACAAAAATACAAAGCTAACTACGAACAGGAAAAAAAAGCGCAGAGACAAAGAAGGAAGGAGAAAGACATTTTCAAAAAAAAATTCTTGTAATTACTATCTTCAGAGAGAGGAAAGGAGCTACTGCACATATGGTAATAACAGTTGACATGTACAGAGCACTTTACAGAAAGTTATTTGCTTTCTATAAAAGCACTGCTCCAAGTCCCTTCACAGCCGCTTTCTGAGTCTTCACAATAATGCTACATGAAGTGGGTGGTATTACTATCCCCATTTTACAGTTGAGGAAACTGAGCCACACAGGATTTAAGTATGTTATCAAATGTCACACAGCTGGTTAAGCAGTTGAGCTGCAATTTGTACCCAGGCAAACTGCTTCTTTGGTGTGTAATCTCAACCACCATGCAAACCATGCTGCTCTAATGCAAATAAGAGGCCATAAAAAGAAACATTTAGACAACAAAAAAGAATTACTGGGAATTACAACTACAGTTGCAGAAATAAAACACTCATTCTTGAAAAATAAAGTTGAGGAAGTATTTCAGAAAGCAAAACACAGAGAGAAAGAAAGATCGAGAATAGGAGGGAAAATATAAAAGCAAATACCACTTCCTTGTGGAAAAGTCTACAGGATCAACCCACTGGGTCCATCTAAAAACATAGGTGTTTCAGAAAAGAAAAGATAATATGAAGGGAAGGAAACTACTGTAGAAGTAATTAGAGACAATTTCGCAGAACAGAAAGATCTGAGTTTTTAGAATGAAAGCCCCCACTAAGTGTCTGGTGTTATAATGGAAAAGAATTCACGGGCACAACATTTTGAAATTTCAGAATGCTGGGAAACTGAGAATATGCTAAATGTTTTTCAATGACAAAAAAGCACAAAGATTAAAAATAGAAGATTGGGAGTCAAACAATCTCACTTTCTCAACAATACATGGAAACTAGAAGACACTGGAGAGGCGACTTTAAGCTTCAGAGAGAAAACGATTTCTATGTGGAGTTGATTAGGGAGAATAAAATAAGGATTTTTTTTTCAGATACAAGAGTTATCGAAAATGTATCTCTGACTCATGTACCCTCTTGGAAAGCTGGAAGATCTAAGAGTAAATTGATAAAGAGAGAGAAATGGGATCTAGAAAATCAGGGACTCCAACAGAGAGGCGAATGTAAGGGACCCCTGAGGATAAGAGCTCAGGAAGATCTGAGAATTGGGGAGCTGGGAAGCAGACCTGGAGAGCAGCCACCAAATGTCCAGAGAGGATGAAGGCTTTGAGAGAGATGTAGCTACGAAACAAAGGAAGCCAGTGGGTTACCTGATGTGTTTTGAAGATGTTGAAAGATCTAGTTTGAAGATGAATTAGAGATAGTTGCATGTATAACTCAGTGAAAAAAAAAAAGGCAAATTAGGAGTTAAATTATTAACTCCAGGAGAAAAATTGTACAGAAAAAAAGTTTAGAGTGCTACCTCTGACTCAGCAGTGTAGGCATGTTATTTATAACCCTAAAGTAATATAAACAATGCATAGTAATCTAATAAAAAATTATGATACAAATATCGTGGGAAAATGTGAACAAGAGAATGTGGATGTCTGTGCGTGCACTCCCAAGGGCCTGTGTATGTATCAGCCCAATGTTTATTTTTTATAGTAGAAAAATCAATAGCTTATGCCTAAAATGGAAAAAAAAAACTAGTAGTGTAAACATGTTATTTAAAATTGTTGAGGTAACCACCAAAAGAATAATTAAAATAATTGAAAGTGATCACCTCTGGGAAGAACCTGGGGTTGAGGATTACTGAGAGTTTTAGTGTAAGCCTCATAGAACTATCTGAATTTTTTGAACTAGGTACACCTTTTCAAAAATTGAAATGTTGAAAAAAAGAACTATAATTGTCTTACTGAAGGCAGCAGGCAATACACACTACAGGGTCGTTTTTGACTAGATTAATGCAGCTTCTTAAAAATGGAATCTCACTAAGCTGGAGCTGAGTGATGAGAACTCATGGACACAGGGGGGGATCAACACCCATGAGGACCTGTCAGGGGGCTGGGGGGAGGGAGAGCAATAGAGGAGAAAGAAATTATAAAATATTTCTACACTCTGGGCCTCCACACTCACCTC
This sequence comes from Cacajao melanocephalus, assembly GCA_963573385.1. NCBI lineage: Eukaryota > Metazoa > Chordata > Mammalia > Primates > Pitheciidae > Cacajao > Cacajao melanocephalus. The sequence goes on along the minus strand of CAUYLG010021611.1, from coordinate 1,838 downwards.
TTTGTCACAGATCTGCTGATTGACCAGGTGATGTCATTACTGCCAGCCACAAATGCCGAGAAACCCACCGTTAATAGATCCTAAGGGACGCAACAGGAAGCACTAGGAAAAGCAGGATTTTACTGTGTGTGAATCAGACCGAGCCCTGTCTGCTTTCCCAAAGGAGGAAAGGCTCTTTTCACTCTGTGCAAGTTGTTTCTCAGCAACAGCACTGTTTAGGGAAGGATGGCAGGTTTTGGGCAACATAAGGAAGAGGTAACTTTTCTCGGTGTGAAATTCTCAAAGCCAATGTTGAATAGTTTTGTTCTTAACCTTATTAATCAGCAAGTCAAAGAGCAAAAATTGAATTTGTGTAATGGAACTACGGGCAGATATAAAAACAACCAATGAGGTTTACATACTGGTAGAAGAGATAGTCAATGCAAGTAAGTCAGGCACATACCTGTGTGCATATACTTTCTTCAAGTTTCCAAATGAAGGGACCATTATTCGATTAAGCTTTCTGGCCTCGCCTCTGGTCCCCTGGAGAAGAGGAATGACTTCTTTGGTTGATGGTTTCCAGTGAAGGAATTGAGTATATGCAGACCAGCCCCTTCTTTTCTCTCTCTTTTTGAAGTGGCGACTTGCTCATTGGGAAGATGCATTCTCTGCTTTTCCAGGGGGTAAATTTTAGATGAAGAGCCCATGGGGGCATGGGCTGGTATCTTTCAACTAGGCCTGGGTTGGCAGGTTTAATTCTGAGGTGCATGAGCAAGCCCACTTACCCAGAGATCTATGCCCTGTCCTCTAATCTAAGTTTCTTTTTGTTCTAATAATAGAGGTGACTTTCTGATCTCCAGCATCCTGTTGTCCCCTTGTATTTCATTATATCATGTGTCTCCCGCCAGGCTGTTTGTTTCTGGGATATGCCAAGCTATTTCTTCCCCTGAGCCACCACATCTGCTAACTCCTCTGCCTTCACTGATTTAAACCGTAGTCCCACAACTTTGTATGACTGGTGCCTCACTTTTTTGTTCTCAAACATTACCACCTCAGGGAGGCCTTCCCAGATTATTTTATCAGAACAGGCCCATATCTGCTCATTTTCTAAATCACAGCTCCCTGTTTATTGCATTTATGGCACTAATCAGTTTAAAGTCAGCTCTGTGTATCTGTGGGTGCGTTCACGAATTCAACCCACTACAGAAAAGAAATATTTGGGAAAAAAATAAAAGAATATTTGCATCTGTACTGAACATGTACAGACATTATTTCCTTGTCATTATTCCCTAAACAATATAGTATAACACCTATTTACATAGTATTTACATTGTATTAGATATTATAAGTAATATAGAGGTCATTTAAAATATACAAGAGGATGTGCATATGTATATGCAAATACTACATCATTTTATATAAGGGACTTGAGCATCCACAGATTTTGGTGTCCAAAGGGGTCCTGAAACCAATTCAACACAGATAATGAGGGCCAATTGCATATTCTCATCTATTTACTGGTTTATTGTATTATATCTTCCTTCTTTAATGAAAGTTAAGAGAGCAAATACTTTATCTTGTTCTTTATTTTATTTCCAGCACCTACCATAATGGCTTGCACATAGTAAGTATGCGATAAATATTTATCAACTCAATTAGTGAAGTTAAAGTTTTCTCTTTTTATTTATTTTAAGTTCTCGGGTACACGTGCAGAACATGCAGGTTTGTTGCATAGGTATACATGTGCCATGGTGGTTTGCTGCGTCCATCATCCCATCATCTACATTAGGTATTTCTCCTAAGGCTATCCCTCCCCTAGCCCCCCATCCCCCAACAGGCCCCAGCATGTGATATTCCCC
>CAUYLG010021608.1:0-38689 GCA_963573385.1 Cacajao melanocephalus | reverse complement strand
TTTATTGTTTTGAGATATGTTCCTTCAATACCTAGTTTATTGAGAGTTTTTAGCATAAAGGGCTATTGAGTTTTGTCGAAGGCCTTCTCTGCATCTATTGAGATAATCGTGGTTTTTGTTTTTGGTTCTGTTTATGTGGTGAATTATGTTTGTAGACTTGCATATGTTGAACCAGCCTTGCATCCCTGGAATGAAGCCTACTTGATCGTGATGGATAAGCTTTTTGATGTGCTGTTGTAATTGGTTTGCCAGTATTTTATTGAAGATTTTTGCATCGATGTTCATCATGGATATTGGCCTGATGTTTTCTTTCCTTCTTGAGTCTCTGCCAGGTTTTGGTATCAGGATGATGTTGGTCTCATAAAATGATTTGGAAAGGATTCCCTTTTTTTGTATTATTTGGAATAGTTTCAGAAGGAATGGTACCAGCTCCTCTTTGTAGGTCTGGTAGAATTCAGCTGTGAAACCATCTGGACCTGTACTTTTTTTGGTTGGTAGGCTCTTAATTGCTGCCTCAACTTCAGCCCTTGGTATTGGTCTACTCAAGGTTTCAATTTCTTCCTGGTTTAGGCTTGGGAGGGTGCAAGTGTCCAGAAATTTATCCATTTCTTCCATGTTTACTGGTTTATGTGTATAGAGTTGTTTATAGTAATCTCTGACTGTAGTTTGTATTTCTGTGGAATCTGTGGTGGTATCCAATTTATTGTTTTTTATTGCATCTAATTTGATTCTTCTCCTTTTTCTTTTTTATTAATCTGGCTAGCAGTCTGTTTGTTTTGTTGATCTTTTCAAAAAACCAGCTCCTAGATTTATTGATTTTTTGACGGGTTTTTTTGTGTCTCTATCTCCTTCAGTTCTGCTCTGATGGTAGTTATTTCTTGTCTTCTCTTAGCTTTTGAGGTTTCTTTATCTTGCTCCTCTAGCTCTTTCAATTTTGATGATAGGGCGTTGATTTTTGATCTTTCCTCGCTTCTCATTATTGAGTCGACATTCAGGAGTCATTTGTTCAGTTTCCATGAAGCTGTGTGTTTCTGAGTTAGTTTCTTAATTCTAGTTCTAATTTGATTGCCCTGTGGTCTGAGAGACTGTTATGTTTTCCATTCTTTTGAATTTGCTGAGGCCTGATTTACTTCCAATTATGTGGTCAATTTTAGAGTAGGTGCAATATGGTGCTGAGAAGAATTTATATTCTTTGGATTTGGGGTGGTGATTTCTGTAGATGTCTATTAGGTCCTCTTGGTCCAGATCTGAGTTTAAGTTCTGGATATCCTTTTTAATTTTCTGTCTTGTTGATCTGTCTAATATTGACAGTGGAGTGTTAAAGTCTCCCACTATTATGGTGTGAGGTCCAAGTCTCTTTGTAGTTTGTTAAGAACTTGCTTTATGTACCTGGGTACTCCTGTATTGGGTGCCTATATGTTTAAGATCCTTAGCTCTTCTTGATGCAGTGATCCTTTTACCATTATATAATGCCCTTCTTTGTCTCTTTTGATCTTTGTTGGTTTAAAGTCCATTTTATCAGAGACTAGGATTGCAACACCTTTTTTTTTTTTTTTGCTCTCCATTTGCTTGATAAGTCTTCCTCCATCCCTTTATTTTGAACCTATGTGTGTCATTGCACATGAGATGGGTTTCCTGGATACAGCACACCAATGGGTCTTGACTTTTTATCCAATTTGCCAGTCTATGTCTTTTGATTGAGATATTTATCTATTTACATTTAAGGTTAATATTGTTATGTGTGAATTTGATCCTGCCATTTTGATGCTAGCTTGATGTTTTTCCTGTCAGTTTATTCATTTTTTTTTCATTGTGTTGTTGGTCTTCATCATTTGGTATGTTTTTGCAGTGGCTGGTACTGGTTTGTCCTTTCCTTGTTTAGCGCTTCTTTCAGGAGCTCTTGTAAGTCAGGCCTGGTGGTGATGAAATCTCTCAGCAATTGCTTGTTCATAAAGGATTTTATATCTCCTTTGCTTATGAAGCTTAGTTTGACTGGATATGAAATTCTAGGTTGAAAGTTCTTTTCTTTAAGGATGTTGAATATTGGCCCCCACTCTCTTCTGGCTTGTAGGGTTTCTGTGGAGAGGTCTGCTGTAAGTCTGATGGGCTTCCCTTTGTGGGTAACCCGATTTTTTTCTCTGACTGCCCTTAGCAATTTTTCCTTCATTTCAACCCTGGTGAATCTGACTATTATGTGTCTTGGGGTTGCTGTTCTTGAGGAATATCTTTGTGGTGTTCTCTGTATTTCCTGGATTTGGATGGTGACCTGGCTTGCTAGGTTGGGGAAGTTCTTCTGGATAGTATCCTTAAGAGTGTTTTCCAGCTTGGATTCATTCTCTCTGTCACATTCAGGTACATCTATCCAACATAGATGAGGTCTTTTCATATAATCTCATATTTCTTGCAGGCTTTGTTCATTTCTTTTCATTTTTTTCTCTATTCTTGTCTTCTCATTTTATTTCATTGAGTTGATCTTCAATCTCTGTTATCCTTTCTTCTGCTAAGTTGATTCAGCTATCGAGACTTGTGTATGCTTTGCAAAGTTCTCTTGTTGTGTTTTTCAGCTACATCAGGTTGTTCATATTCCTCTCTAAGCTGTTTATTCTAGTTAGTGTCTCATCTAACCTTTTTTCTAGGTTCTTAGTGTCTTTGCATTGGGTTAGCTTTTTTTTTTTTTGTTTTGCTCTGAGAAGTTTGTTAATACCCATCTTCTGAAGCCTGTTTCTGTCAATTCATCAGATGCATTCTCCATCCATCTTTGATCCCTAGCTGGTAAGGAGTTGTGATCCTTTGGAGGAGGAGAGGCGTTCTGGTTTTTGGTGTTTTCATCCCTTTTGCGCTGGTATCTTCCCATCTTAGTGGCTTTATCTACCTGTGGTCTTTGTAGTTGGTGACTTTCAGATGGGGTCACTGAGTGGATGTCCTTTACATTGATGATGAAGTTATTTCTTTCTGCTTCTTAGTTTTCCTTCTAACAGGCCTCTCTGCTGCAGAACAGCTGGAGGTCCACTCCAGACCCTGCTTGCCTGGGGATCACCAGCATGGGCTGCAGAACAGTAAGGGTTGCTGCCAGTTTCTTCTTCTGTTCTTCATCCCAGAAGTGTACCTGCCAGATGTTTGCCTGAGCTCTCCTTTATGAGGTGTCTCTTCAGGTATATGGGGGTTGGGGAGCTACTTGAGAAGACAGTCTACCCCTTATAGGAGCTCAAGTGCTGTGCTGGGAGCTCTATTGTTCCATGCAGAACTGCTGGTCAGGTACTTTTAAGTCTGCTGCAGCAGAACTCATAACTGCCTCTTTTCCCAGTTGCTGTGTTCTAGGAAGGTCATCTTTATTTATAAGTTCCTGTCATGCTGCTGCCTTTTTTCATGGATGCCCTGTCCCACACAGAGTAGTCTAGTCCCAGTCTGCCAGCAGAGGTGTTGCTGAGCTGCCGCAGGCTCTGCCCAGCTGCTGTGTGAACTGCATCAGTAGTGGTGGACTGCCTCAGTAGGTGTGGTCTCCCTTCCCGACACTGAGCTGGACTGTCTTGGGTCCAGCTGCACTTGCTATGAGTTTTACATTGCTTGTTTTGTGGGGGCAGTACCTGCCGAGCCAGATCGCCTGGTTCCCTCTCTCTGCCCTGTCTCTTTCAGTTGAATGGGCAGCTCTGTCTCCCAGAGGTACCAGGCGCCAGTTGAAATGGCTGCCCAGATTTGTATGAGTTTCTGTGCACCAAGCTGGCACCGGCTGAAACCGCCATGCTAAAAACTCACGCTTTTCGGCCCAGGAATCTCCTGGTCTGTGGGCAGTAAAAATCTGTTCGGAAATGTGGTGGGCACTCACCCTCTGTGTTGTTCTTGCTGGCATGTGCACTCCGGAGCTGTTCCTATTCAGCCATCTTGGATCCTCCCCCAAGTGTATTTTTAAAAGCTTTTCCTCTAAATCTATTAAACAGCAACAACAAAATACTTTTCAGGTCATTCTGGTACCTAACAAAGCTTGGTAATTCCTAGTTTATAGTACAAAACATATTGGCCATTGCTAAAATTCCGTTGTATCAGCCATCTCTTGCATATCAAAGCTGTGTTATAAGCTGCCCAAAATATCAGTGATTTAAAACAAAAAAATACATCCTTCTTTTAGCTCATGAGCCTAATGGAGGATATACAGGCTGGGCTTGGGGATGGATGGTTCTTCCTATCTCAGCTGGATTCACTCACAGGCCTGGTAGTCAGCTGTTTCCAGGGGTAATGTGGGGGACTGTTCCAGGTGTCTCTCATTTGCCAGTAGATTAGGCTGGGCAAGTAGTGACAGCAGAGAAGCAAGACAATGAACAAAACCACAAAAGTACTTTTTAAGGTCTCTGTTTTCATTAAGTTTGCTAACAGCTCATTGGCTAAAGTCACATGGCCAAACCAGATATGAAGATACTTTAAGATTCCAAGATGTTGGAGGGATAAGAGAAGAATCGGGGCATTAATACAATTAAGTTACCATATCATACATAATAGCTCCACCAAACACAGGAAATCTCCCTTTTATACTTTCCCTGCTACTCCGGCTTCTACCTTCAATTTAACTTGCCAGTCGGGCAGGCACAATAAGCTAGGCAGTTAACTAAAATACATTCCTCAGCGAGCAGATTCAGCCTGGAAGATTTTACTGTTTAGAGAGAAAATACTGGTAAGATGAATGTGAATGAGGGAAAATCAGCCTCAGCTGCTTTTTTTCACTTTAATACTTCTAACTTCTCAGAAAAGACACCTTTTTTTTTTTGAGGCAGGGTCTCACTTTATTGTCCACATTGGAGTTCAGTGGTGTAACCATGGCTCAGGGCATCATTGATCTCTGGTGCTCAGGTGATATTCTCCCTCAGTCTCCCGAGTACCTGGGACTACAGGCACATGGCACCAGGCCCAGCTAATTTATTTTACTTTTTGTAGAGATGTGGTCTTCCTATGTTACCCAGCCTTTAATCTCGAGCCTCTGGGCTCAAGCAGTACTGCCTCAACCTCCCAAAGTGCTAGGATTACAGGCATGAGCCACCACACCCAGCGGAAACTGACACTTTACTCTTCTCCCCTTCCTAGAACTTCTATTCATTTGATATCTAAATTGGCCATCTCCTGTTCTGCTTATTCAGATATAATCTGTTACTCAAGTCCTATTAAAATGATTCAAAATAAAGGTTCTAATCATAAGAAGTTGGTGCAACATCTTAATATTTAAAATACACATATAATCATTGATTTAGAATTTGTCTCTGACATCTTACCCTGCAGAGCATCTATTTGGGGAGATCCCTATGTTGAGTGGATATTGGTGTGCTTCTGAACAAGTCTCAGCAAATCTCTTACTACCACTCAGACTCTGAGTTTTGAGAGAAGATACTGATTTACAGAAAGTGCTTAGATTTCAATTGAGGTCATGATATTTCTGCAAGAGGTTTTCGAGGACTAATGGCTTTGCCTGCTATTGGCAGGAGTATCAGAGTCCAGCAGGGTTTTTAAAATACAGGCTGTGTTCTACTTTCTATTGTTTCCATGCCAAGCCTGAGTTCTTGTACCTTTCTGAAATCATTTCTGGTGTTTTCAGCCAATTATATGATCACATCAAAGCTAGAAAACATAGATTAAAACATTCCTCAAATCGTTTGGGAATTTAGAAAATCTCTAAAGTTTATTATTTTTTTTTATTGAGACTAAGACTACCTATGAAACTCCAAAAGTTTGAAAACCTTTGTATAATAGGTTAATTTCATTACATTAAGCTCACCATACCTTCAATTATTCCCACTATAAAATTCTAGAATTCAAAGATAATCATTTCTACAGCAATCAGAATATCCTGGGCAAAATTTTTCTTTCAAAGTGGTAACTTACATGTTGAAGTTAAAGGATCAATCTGCAGGTCTATTATAAATTACTGGCTCCTGAGAAGGATGATGTCTTTCTACAATGGCATAGTGATGTACTTGAGGAAGGAAAAAAGAAGCAGTGTGAATGCACTGTGAATTTTTGTTTTTCAGGCTTTTCCTGAGGAGCATGCTTGATATACAGAAGTCACCTTAATTTTTTAATAGAAAAACTATTTCACATTCTTAGAATGTTATGCAAGTCATTATCCCTAACAATTTAACCAGCTGCTGTGCTTAACTATATTTCTCTGTATGAAAACATGATGATTAATGTGACTAATGTAATGACACAAGTACCACTTACCTACTTTTAAGTTAAAGAACTAAATTCCCTATTCAAATGCATTGGGATTATAATATTTTCACATTAGTTTGCACAGTTCAGTGCTTCTATCTAGAAGATTTTTTTTAGAGATCTCTGATTAACTGCATTATCCTCACACAGCTTAAGCAATTCTTTATTAGCTGTATTTTTAACAGCCCCCAGGGGAGTTAGAAATTATTTTTAAGGTTAAAAATGACTGTGTTTACACACTTTTTCATTGGAGACCTAATTAGCTAGGTAATTTGAATAGCAGCAGTTGAGAGTTTTATAAAATTCAAGAAGAGAGGCTACTTTATAATTGTTTCCACAATGAAAACACTCTTGAAATAATGCTTGGTTTCATGAATAAACTGTATCAGGATACGTAGAGTTTTTTAAAAAATAGTACATTTTCCCTAGGATTAGGTAAAACTAACTTTCGAGGGAAATAAAAAATAACAGGCTATTACATTTTTGGATATTATTTATTCTGTAATTCTCCATTAAATTTATTTCATTTGCCACCTGTGCAAAGATTTCTTTTATTCTATTTTCATCTTGCCCATAATATGTTTAAACTTAAGGTAATTTCTCCTAGAGGGTATGCAAGGCAGACAGAGGTAAGCTTTCAGGGTTAGAACAATTCAGCTGAAGCATCTTCTACACAATGTCTTTACCATTATCAAGAGAGAAATGGTGGTTCAAACTAGGGCTACTTAATGCACTAAAAGTATAGAGATTGGCCTGAATTGCATAGTTTTCAGGTGGTATTTTATGTTCCAGTAAAAAACGTTTAACATAATTTTGGCTCACACTTTGGATTCTTAATGCCTTTCATTCAATCCATATAGTTGTGTTGAGGCTAAATCCTCAAATACGTTGAAAACTAGCACTTCTCCCCATGTGAGGATAAGAACAATTAGGTCCCCAAATTATAATGTTTCATAGTATTTTGGATTTAGGTGCTCCAAAAGGACATATCTTTTCTACTCAAATAAATGGAAACAACTATGATAATCATATAGGAGTCAGGCAGATGGAGATCAAAATATTTTACTATTGATAAAGGTGTATGGAGAATATGGCTTAGGGGCTTCCAGATGGGATTATTTATTTGCCCTCCAGCTAAATTACTCCCTCAAATCTTCCCACAAAGGCAGAACCACAATTTGGAGCAACGGAACAAAAATGTCTCTTCTCTCCTGGCCCCAGGGCATAAAATATAGGCACAGAATTTGCTGAGCCATATGTTACAATTTAATAAATTAGTCTTTTCTTCCTGGGGTGAAAGGCAGAAGTGATCAAAGCCCACTTGTTACTCTAAAAGAAGTCCCTTTATATTGGAGACATGAAGCTGGAGAGAGAACTGATACTCCTTGTCAACTGCTGAAAATTTGGTATATAAAGGCATATAGAATCGTACGTATCCATCCTCCAGTATTGGTTTATATTAATAAAATGAGTCTTGTAAAAAGAAAAGATTACCTGCCTGAAATAAAAATGGGCAGATAGATATAAATGATTATTTAAACAACCACTAGCTTTATAGCATCTTCTTCCTACATTATGTAATACGTCAGGTGTAGAAGAGCAAATTTAAGAGCAAAGGGTTCTGCTATCTTAATGCCCTTTTTATCTTTGGACTCTGTGGAGATAGGCTGGAAAGTTATTCTTGTAATTTAAATTATAGACATGGGCTTTAATGGTGTCAGCCCAGGCCATCATTTTGTTTTACATAAAACACCAAACAGCTATTGGAAGTTAATGAACTTTATTTATTAGCATATCAGGAACATTTAAACCAGTGACCTAGAAAAAAAAGAGCCCTGCATATCTGATTATAAATTTTGGACTCCCTATCACCTTGATTAATACTGTCTTCAGGATTTGGAAGAATGGTATTCAAATGCATGTGTATATTAGTGTGTTTTTTACTGTGCATGTTTTATTATTATTTTTGGAAGGGAGCCATATAATTTTATTCACTATTGTTATTATAATTTCCTTTTAGTTTTGTACAATACATAATACTTTTTAAAATTATATGATACAATGTAGTACACAATACTCAAAAAATTTGGTAAGATGAATATAAATATATATTTAAGTTATATAAAATTATTTTTATAAAAATATGCATTAAAACGTATCTGTGTTAAGGACAAGTACTTTAAAAGTAGGCCTATAAATTTACTATTGGTGTATAGAAATGTTCCTGATTTTTTTATGTTGATTTTGATTCCTGCAACTTTACAACATTTATTTTTTAGTTCTAATAGGTTTGTGGTGAAGTCTTTAGAGTTTTCTGTACATATATATACATATATATAATCATGTTCTCTGCAAATAGGGACAACTTGACATCCTTCTTTTCCAATTTGGTCATCCTTTATTTCTTTCTCTTGTCTAATTGCTCGGGCTAGAATTCCAGCACTATGTTGAATAAAAGTTGTGAAAGTGAATATTCTTGTCTTGTTCCAGATCTTAGAGAAAAAGCTTTCACCTTTTCCTCTTCAATAGGATGTTGGCTGTGGGTTTGGCATAATTGGTCTTTATTGTGTTTAGGTATGTTTATTATAAACCCAATTTGCTGATAGTTTTAATCATGAGTGTCTATTGAATTTTATCAAATACTTTTTTAGCATCTATTGAAATTATCACACACTTTTTCATTCTGTTAATTCATCATATCACATTTATTGATGTATGTGTGTTGTACCATCATCCTTCCATCCCTGGGATAAATCTCACTTGATCATGGCAAATAACTTTTTTAATTTGCTGTTGAGTTTGGTTTGTGGTTATTTTGCTGAGGATTTTTGCTCCATGTTCATCAGGGATATTTGCATGTAGTTTCCTTTTTTGTTGTGTCTTTGTATGGTTTTGGTACCAGGCATCAAATGATAACTTTAGAACCATCCTCTCCTCTTTAATTTTTTGGAATAGTTTGAGTAAAATTGGTGTTAGTTTTACTTCCTTTAAATATTTGGCAGAAAACAGCAATGAAGCCATCAGACCCTAGGTTTTTCTTTGATGACAGACTTGAAAAAAAAATAACCATTATTTCAATTTTCTTACTTGTTATTGATCTGTTTAGGTATTCTATTTCTTTATAATTCAATCTTGGTGAGTTGTATGTGTCCAGGAATTTATACATTTCTTCTAGGTTTTTCTATTTGTTGGCATGCAGGTGTTTATAATAGTCTCTTATGATCCTTTGTATTTCTGTGGTAAATACTAACATATGAGCCAGCAATTTCATTCTTGGGTATATATCTAAAGAAAATAAAACTAGTGTGTTGAAGTGTCTGTTTACAGATGAATGGAGCCAGGCACAGAATGCCAAACACCTTATGATCTCACTTGAATGTAGACTCTAAAGAAGTTGATCTCATAGAAATAGAGACTAGAATACTGTAGAGGTCCCAGTCTTGGCACCTGGAGCCAGTTTCGTGGAAGACAATTTTTCCACAGAGTAGGGTGGAGTAGGAATGTTTCCTGGATTTTTCAAGCACATTACATTTATTATCAAATTTATTTCTATTATTATTACACTGTAATATATAATGAAAATAATTAACTCACCACAAGGTATAATCAGTTAGAGCCCTAAGCTTGTTTTCCTACAACTAGACTGTCCCATATGGGAGTGACAGGAGACAGTGACACATCATCAGGCTTTAAATTCTCATAAGGATCATGCAACCTAGACCCCTTGCGTGCACAGCTCACAATAGGGTTCATGCTTCTATGAGAATCCAATGCTGCAGCTGATCTGAAAGGAGGTGGAGCTCAGGAGGTAATGTGAGTGATAGGGAGTGGCTGTAAACACAGATGAAGCTTCACTCACTTGCCCACTGCTCACTTCCTGCTGCACAGCCTGGTTTCTAACAGGCCATGGACTGGGACAGGTCTGTGGCCTGGTGGGTGGAGACCACTGGAATAGTGGTTACCAGAGCCTGTGGTTGGTAGAAGGGAGAAGAGAATGTGGAGAATTTGGTTAATGGGTGCAAACTTACAATTAGGAAGATTAACTTCTGGTGTAGTATTACATAGTAGGGTGTCTATAGTTAATAACAATGCATATTTCAAGATATCTGGAATAGAGGATTTTTCATTTTATCACTACAAAAAAATAAATGTTTAAAGTGAAAAATATGCTAATTACTTTGATTTGATAATTATATAATGTATACATGATAAATGTGTACAATTATGTGTCTATTACAAATAAAATAAAACTTTTTAAAAAGTAAGCATGTAAACTTAATCACTCAGATAAGGTACATTAGCAACATCCAGAAGTCTCTTAAGCACCATCTTAATTATTAATCCCCCAAGACAAACATTGATTTCTATCTCTATAGGTTACATTACCTGTGTTTTAATATCGTAGAAATGAATTATTAGGTATATTATCACTTGTCTGCTTCTGTTGGCACTATAGTTTATCTGTAATACTTATCCATGCCATTGTGTTTAATAGTAGTTTTTTTTCTTTTCCGTATGGGTTAATATTGTACTCCATAATGAATTTATTTTTTCTATTTCTGATGGGCATACACTTGGATTGTTTCCAGTTTTTTAGTATTTGTATGTGCTTTCTATTAACTTCCTGTTCATGTGGGAAATATATGAACTAATTTTCACTGTATATGTACTGAAAAGACCTTGATGAACATATGTGTGTATTTCTACTGGTTATATACTGAAAGGTATAAATGCTGAGTCATTGGAACTATTGGTTGGGTCAGCTCCAGTAAATCATGTCAGAGAGGACTCCAAAGTGATTTTCTCACCAGCAGCATATGAGAGTTCCAATTGTCTCACTCTCTTGCCAGTCCTTGGTATTATCAGTACTTTCATTTTAGTCATCAGGGAGATTAATTGTTTAATCTTGTAACTTTCTGAAGTTTAAGTGTAGTTTTTCCTGGTAACAGCATTTTCAGATATACGCTGCAATTAGATACTCCTTTTACTTACTGCTGCCTATTGAAAGGTATCAGTCAAATTACATGGGATTGCCTATTTATTTATTGTATGTACGGCTTCATATACAAATCATTTGTCAGTTATATGTATTGAAATGATTATCCTACATTGTAGCTTACTTTTAATTCTCTTAATGGTGTCTTTATTAATAAAGTACAAGGAAACACCCTCTGGAAGCTTTATCGCTAAGATTCATCTGCACTATAATTTTGTATATATATAGTGTGACGGAAGGTGAAGGTTTGCTTTTTAAGAAAAACCCACGAATGCAAACAAATCATTAAAATAAATCTGTTTCAAAGTTTCAGTACCCCCTTTTTATTTGTGGGGGCTAACATTAGGAGAAATACCTAATGTAGATAATGGGTTGATGTATGCAGCAAACTACCATGGCACATGTATACCTATGTAATAAACCTGCACATTCTGCACATGTATCCCAGAACTTAAAGTATAATAAAAAATAAATAAATAAATAAATAATTAAAAAAAATAAAATATGTGACTTCATATGCCTGAGGGTTATTTTGATTAAGAGTTACCTTGATGGTCTCTTTCATTAATATATGTGTCCTTCTTTGCTCCACTTCCATTCTGCATTGATTACCATAGTTTTATAATAATTCTTGAAAAAGTGTGGTTATATAAGGGCTCAAACATTATTCTTCTAATTTAAAATCTTCTTTGTGGTTATTGATTTTCAAGTATATTTTAAAATCAACCTCTCAATTTATGCACACATGAACAGGTGGTTTTGACTGGATTTGCATGTATCCATAAATTTATATGCAGAAAAGTGTTATATTTATAATATAGGATAGAGTTTTAATTTATTTATTATGTTCCTTTATTTTTAGTAATAACTAGTGCCTTGACTTTTATGTTCACATGCTTTATTATTTTAAAAGGTCTTTATTTTAATATTTCTCCATTCTTATACTTTAGGTCCTTATTGCTCGAATGTACAAATAATCTTTACTTAAAATTTGGTCTGCTAAATTTACAGAAAATAAATGTTAAATGTAGTGTTGCAGACATTTCCCAGTTTATCAATGTATGAGCAGCTATTATTAGAAAAACATACTTTGTTTTAAAACATGTTTAAAAACCTGGACAAATATAATTGTAGGCAATGGAAAACACTGAATGTATCCATGAGTTTTTCTAGAATATGAGGCCCCTTTGTCATGTTTGGAATGCATTTATTAAAGGAAGAAACTAATCATAATATAATTCAAATTATTTGCCCTAGATTCTCTAAATTTTCATTTTGGGTTATCCACCCTTCATTCTTTTCTATCCTTTTTGTCTCTGGTCTTCTTTAAATGTTTTATCTTACATCTAATATTGTGGTAAGGGCACAAATCCCATGCATGAGAGCACCACCATTATTATCTAATCACCTTCCAAGGGCCACACCTTCTAATGACATTACATTGGTAATTAGGTTTAACACATGACTTCGGAGGGGCACAAAATTCAGACCATAGCAGGGACTATGAGCCCAGTGGTGGTTCTGGAGTTTGCACAATGTTGAGAAATATTTGTGATCCAATCAGCCAGTATAGAGATACCTTAAAGTCACAGGAAATCAGCTGGAACCCCAGGAACATCGTAACTTATGGATAGAAATACTCTTATTTTAGGTTAAGATCTTCTCTAAACTCACTGTAATAAAGTCCTAAAACAAACCTGCCAAATATCAAGGGTATCAATCAGCGAATCAACTGATTGCCAGGAAAAGTTAAAAATATTTCAAGAAAGAAAAATCCAGAAACTCAACAACATTGCACCCATATTAGTAAGCAAATGATAAAGAATTAATAGATATTTGAAGAAAGAGAAAAACATGATTATTGAAAAATATAAAGTTAGACCCAGAAATCACACAAATGACAGAATGGTCAAAAAAGAAATTTCTCGGAGCTCTTCTAAATATTGTCAAAAATGGTGTAGTAGGCAGAATTCCCAGATGGTTCCCAAGATTCCTATCTATTGGTATACACATCCTGCATAATCCCGTCCTCTTGAGTCTAGGTAAGACATGTGCATATGTTAGATGCCACTCCTATGGCTGGCTCATTTATATTACATGGCAAACATTAAAAAAATATTGATGATGTAATTACAATCCTTAAACAGTTTGACTTTGAGTTTAATCAAAACAGACATTATATCGGTTGGGCCTGATCTAGTAAAACAGATGGCCAAGTTATTCCATGAGAATAGAGAAAGTGTCCTTCTGGAATTGAATGAAACATCCACATTGTAAAGAGTCTATGGAGAAAATACATATCTTACCTAGACTGTGGGCAATCTCAAGCAACTAAACATGGCCTTCAGTTGAAGGCCAGCAAAAAGCCACAGCCTTCAGGAATAAATCTCAAGAAAATGAATTTGGCCAACCTGAATGAGATTTGAAGTTGATAAGTTCCCTAACCAAGCCTCCAGATAGCACCTCCTTAATTGTATCCTTGTAAAACGCTGAGTAGAGTCCATGCCTTATTCATTTATAGTGTTAATGCCTAAAGTTTGATACACAGTTGACAGTAAATAAATGTCTGTGGTTGAACTTGGTTAATTTCTTGCTTTACATATATATAATTTAATGTTTTATTACCTGTTTGCCTTTTAGTGAGTTGACAAGTCTTAAATATTTCTAAGCTTGACATCATTCAGAATTAAGTTTATATTTCAAATTTCTTTTGAAGCCAGTCATCTCTGTAATATCATAATTGGAACATTTGCTCTAGCAATTTACTAACTTATATAGCCTTTACTATAAAAGTGACACTTGATCATACACCAATATATTTCTACAGTATGTACATATATGATGATATCACATTGTACCATATATAAAGAGAGAGAGAGTTATTATTTGTCAATTAAGAAACCATCCTACTTGTTGGCATTATACTTACTCATTCTTTCTCTCCCTGACAAAAAGCCTACTTATGGACCATTTCATCTGCTTCAGGCTCTTGGTGTTTGGATTCTCTCCAGTCTCCTCCTTTCTTTCCCCGCATGCTGTCTCCAAAATATCTATATCATCACACCAGCAACTCTTCTCTCTTTTCTTAAATACTAGTCCTTCATGGTTACTCAGAAATAAGAACACCTTGAAACAAATTAGGTACAGGGAATAACAAGTGTTTTCTCTTCCCTATTCCTTTCCAAATATTTGATTGCCTCATTTTTTCCTTCATGCAGAAAAGACAATATATTTAATAGTTATCAGGTTTTTCCGAATTCTTTATTATCAAATACATTTGACCTTACTGCACTGTCATAACATAATGCGCTGAAATATTTAAGGGGATGAGGAGTAAGATAAGGGAATGAAAAGCATCATCAAAAAACTACTTGAAGATAAGAAATGAAAAATTCATAAGAAAGAAGAGAAAAACATGAAAATTTCCATAGGATAGTGGGGCTTGGTAGTTTTAGGAAACCAAGAGAATGCCAGTGTGGCTGGAACCTGACAAGAAAGAGACTGAAATGCAGAAGGTGAGAAAAGGTGGGACTGAAGGAGGTGAGTAAGGGATGCATCAAGTAGAGCTCCACACAACTGTTGGTTAATCATTGTAAACTTTACCCTAAAAGCAATAAAAGTCTGCCAAGAAGAGTCCATATTAATTTCCTATAATGTTTCTTTAGTGAGAAACTACCAGAGACTGTGTGGCTTAAAACAATGAAATTTATTCTGTCACAGATCTGGAGGACAAAGTTCTGTAACCAAGGTGTGGGCAGCTGCACTGCCTCTGAAGACTCTAGGGGAAGTAAGGTAAGTTCCTTGCCACTTTCTGCATCTGTTCATTATTGGCATCCTTTGGCTCGTGGCCACATTTCTTGTTACTCTAACTTCACACCACTGCTTTTTTCCTCTCTATGCCTAGTTGCCTTTTAACTTATCTTTCTTTTTCTTTTTTTTTTTGCAGTTGGAAAAAAAGAGGAGTGTTTTAATAGTCTTTCCAGATAATTATGGATATTCCCTTTGATACTATACCAAATCTCTACAAGTGGTAATTTCATAAAGTTTGTTTTCACTGTGCAATCTGAAACCATATCAGTAAACTTTTCTCACTTTGTTGCATTTAAATTCATTGTTCAGTCTTTAATTTTGGAACTTTCTTGCTCATACATGATTTGGACAATATTTGTTCATGGAATTAAATGTTAGAACATTTATATTACCTTCAGAAAAAAAAAATTAAATTTGTTGAAAATCAGCAGTAACCTCATGAGACGTCTTCTTACCCTCCAGCTTTATTGAGATATAATTGGTATGCAAAATCCTGCATAATAATCAATTTATAGAATTTGGTGAGTTTGGACAAATGTATACACTACTGTTACCGTCACCACAATCCAGGTGACAAACGTGTCCATCACTTCCAAAGTTTCCTTGTATCCTTGTGTTTTATTTTTATATTTTTTGTGTTAAGAACTCTTAACATGAGATCTACCCTCAACAAATTTTTAAGTACAAAATACCTTCTTATTAACTTTATGCATATTGGAAAAGCTGTCATGCTCTTGGTGGCATATACAATTTTTCTAAGTATCTAACTTTTGTTTGAAGACTTTTTCATCAATAACAAGTATGTCAGTGATTTTTTTTGAAGGAACAGGTTCATTTTGTTTTTGAGAAAGTGTCTGCCAAATAACCATCTTTAAATACTAATACTTTATCTTTCAATTGTCATTTCATATAAAAGTGGTATTCTATGAACAAAGAAGCTGCCAGTTCAGCTTGCTGATCAGTTTGCATAAATTCTTTTCCTTGAGACAACCATCATACATCAGTATGTTGCACAACTCCTTCATGTGAACTTCCTATTTTGGCAGAAACAATATGGAAAAGGTCACAAAGGCAGGTACTCAGGGGTCGAGATTGCATGCAATTGCTAATGTTCACTGTTTCATGGAGTGTATTTTCATATGAAACCATCCTGTGAACTCACAGTGGTAATGATGACCTACAATGGTGGTGCCACTGCCTTGATTTGTGCTAAGGTGTCAGCAATTTTAAACACCCTTGCTTTTATCATCATCAGTGCTTAATGTCAGCCTATGAAAGCTGCGAATGACCTACTTGCATTATTATTGTGATAGTTTTGATGTCATAGACATCCTGAATGTTGCTTGAGGATCTCCAATGTGTCTTGGGGCACTTTGAAAACAGCTGGCTTGCCAGTTCAGTTGAGGGTGGGCTCCTCACAGTGATCTGTCTCCTCCAAGGTCACTCGACTGTATCAAGCTTCTCCTTTGCGTACATACTCCTAAAGCTGTCTTTTTAGAATCTGTGACTGGCTACTTCATGGCTCAGCTGTGCTGTAGTTTTCCAAGTAAAATAAAGTTTGGTAACATTAGGAAAGAAAATATTTCTGAGATAGGCAACTCCTGACCTGTATGAAATTGTACATTCTGCCGTCTTATCACAATAAATACATCCATAAACATGCTTATATTTGATTGACTTTCTTCATCTTTTAAGATGAAGACAATCACAAAGAGAACATGAAGAAATATTTTGCTCATTTATCAAGAAGTATTGTTTGTTCACTATGATTACATTAAATAAAGCAGGCTACCACTTGTTTCAATGCTTTTTATTTAATGGATGGTTTAGTGTGTTCTTTCTTTTCTTTCCTGTAAATAGTAATCTGATCTTGATTGTATTCAGTTTCTCTTTTTTGGCAAAACTGCTTCATAGGTGGTGGAGTGTATTTCTCACCCAGGTCAGGTAATATTGGTTGTCTCTCTCTCTTTTTTTGGGATTCATGGCTATTGACAATCATTGCCTAGATTTGCTATTTTATTAGGAGTTTACAAACTGGGGATATTTTTATTGTCTTCCTTTTTTAGTTATTGTAATACTTTCATAAAGAGAAACTTTTTGTCATCAACTATTTGAAATCTAGTTAGCAGAGAAAAAGTAGGTTAAATACTGATTCTTTTTCTGGTTTTTAAAAATCAGGTTTTTTTAAAAAAAATTATTTCCATAGATTTTTGGGGAACAGGTTGTATTTGGTTACATGAGTAAGTTCTTTAGTGGTGATTTGTGAGATTTTGGTGCACCCATCACCTGAGCAGTACACATTGAACCAAATTGGTAGTCTTTTATCCCTTACCCCTCTCCAACCCTTTCCCCCAAGTCCCCAAAGTCCATTGTGTCATTTTTGTGTCTTTGCATCCTCATAGCTTAGCTCACACTTATGAATGAGAACATACGATGTTTGGTTTTCCATTCCTGCATTACCTCACTTAGAGTAATAGTCTCCAATCACATCCAGGTTGCTGTGAATGCCATTAATTCATTCCTTTATCTGGCAAAGTAGTGTTCCATTATATGTATGTATATGTATATATATATATGTGTGTGTGTGTGTGTGTATACATATTTCCATCATATATATGTAAAATGTTTCCATCTATATATAATATATATGTTTTCATATATGTGGTGTATATGTATATACACCATAGTTTCTTTGTTTACTCATTGATTGATGGGCATTTGGGTTGATTCCACATTTTTGCAACTGCAAATTATGCTGCTATAAATATGTGGGCAAATATCTTTTTCATATAATGATTACTTTTCTTTTGGGTAAATACCCAGTAGTGGGAATACTGGATCAAAAAGTAGTACTTTTAGTTTTTTAAGGAATTTCCACACTGTTTTCCATAGTGGTGGTACTTGTTTACATTCCCACAAGCAATGTAGAAATGTTCCCTTTTAACTGCATCCCCACCAATATCTACTATTATTTGATATTCTGATTATAGCCATTCTTGTGGGAGTAAGATGGTATTACATTATGGTTTTGATTTGCATTTCCCTGATCCTGGGATGTTGAACATTTTTTCATAGTTTGTTGGCTACTGTATATTTTCTTTTGAGAATTGTCTATTCATGTCCTTAGCCCATTTTTTGATGGGATTGTTTTTCTTGCTAGTTTGTTTGAGTTTATCATAGATTCTGAATATTGGTCCCTTGTCAGATGCATAAATTGTGAAGATTTTTCTCCCACTTTGTGGATTATCTGTTTACTCTGCTAACTGTTCCTTTTGCCTTGCAAAAGCTCTTTAGTTTAATTAAGTCCCACCTACTTACCTTTGTTTTTATCACATTTGTTTTTGGGTTCTTGGTCATAAAATCCTTGCCTAAGCCAATGTCTAGAAAATAATGTTATCTTGTAGAAGTTTTCTAATTTCAGGCCTTCAATTTAAGACCTTGATCCATCTTAAGTTGATTTTTCTATAAGGTGAGAGATAAGGATTCAGTTTCATTCTCCTACATTCTCTTGCCAATTATCCCAGCACCATTTGTTGAATAGGGTGTCTTTTCCCCACTTTATGTTTTTGCTTGCTTTGTCAAAGATGAGTTGGCTGTAAGTATTTGGCTTTATTTCTGGGTTCTGTCTTCTCTTTCATTGGTCGATATGCCTTTTTTTATAACAGTGCCATGCTGTTTTGGTGACTATGGCCTTATAGTATAGTTTGAGATCAGATAATGTGATGCCTCCAGATTTTTTCTTTTTACTTAGTCTTGCTTTGGCTATGCAGACTCTTTTTTTATTCCATATGAATTTTAGCATTGCTTTTTCTAGTTCTGTGAAGAATGATGGTGGTATTTTGATGGAACTTGCATTGAATTTGTAGATTGCTTTCGGTGGTGTGGTCATTTTCACAATATTTATTCTACCCATCCATAAGCATGGGATACATTTCTATTTGTTTGTGTTGTCTAACATTTTATTCAGGAGAATTTTGTAGTTTTCTTTGTAGAGGTCTTTCACCTCCTTGGCTGGGTATATTCTTAAGTATTCTATTTATTTGGAGCTATTGTGAAACTGGTTGAGTTATTGATTCTATTCTCAGCTTGGTCACTGTTGGTGTATAGGAGAGCTACTGATTTGTGTACATTAATATTGCATCCGGATATTTTTCTGAGTTCATTTGTCTGTTCTATGAGCATTTTGTAACAGTCTTCAGGGTTTTCTAGGTATACAATCATATCATCAGCAAACAACAACAGTTAGACTTCCTCTTTATTGATTCAGATGCCCTTTATTTCTCTTGTCTGAATTCTGTGACTAGGACTTCAATATTATGTTGATTATAAGTGGTGAGAGTCATCATCATTGTCTTGTTTCCGTTCTCAGGGAATTCTTTCAACTTTTTCCCATTCAGTATTTTATTGGCTGTCGGCTTGTCATAGTTGGCTTTTATTACATTGAGGTAAGTCCCTTGTATGCTGAGTTTGTTGAAGGTTTTAATCATAAAATGATGCTGGATTTTGTCAAATGCTTTTTTCTTATGAGTACACGTGTCATTGGAATCAGGAACAACCAGATAATTCAGGTTAATATTCTCATCTCAAAATATTTAACTTAATGAAACATGTAAAGCTCCACAGATTTGTGTTTTAAGCTATATGAAATTTTTTGAGCAAATTTTTTATTTGAAGTGAATTCAAAAGTCAGGACAGAAACCAGACTGGGTTCAGGACCATATTGAATCTAGTAGATAACTGGATTGGATCCAGTTAGAAGTCTGAATGTCTGACTGCGTCAGAAAGAAACTGGCAGTAAATGGCAATACTGCAAGGAGTAAAAGCTCTGGCTTTCAGAAATTCATGGGAATTTTTTCGTTTTATCCGTTTTGCTGCTTGTTCTTCTGTATTTAAGTAGGAAAAAAATCATTGACTAAGATGCTCAAGGGGTTACAAGAGCCAAATCCAAGTTTTAATGTCAAAATAGGATTGTTAATTTCTGAAGAACTGATTAATCCACCTTGCAGCTATGCCTACATTTACATGTATAAGTATTAGACCCCAGAAGCAGCAAATGCTTACAAAGATGGCAAAATCTTACCATAGATAATTAAAAATTATAGTGGGACATTCCAAATAAACAGCATTGCACTTTAAGAAGTGCATTTAAAGATGAGATCTCCTGAATTAGGCTAATCCAGGGATGCTGGTTGAAGCTTCTAAAAAGCCAGAAGCTTCTAAAAAATGTTTCAACATTTTTATTACCCCCTTTAAAAGACTTTTTATAAAAGGAAATCAAAAAGCTTAAGCAACCAATTGCAAAGAAAAAATGGAATCTGCTAACCTTTTGACTTACTTATCATCCCCCTCTAAAGGCTAAAAGAAATCAGGATAAAGTGTTTATACAAGATAGACCCTTAGGTAAAGTAGGCTCTCTTCCTTTTCAGAGCTACTCATGCTGAGCGCAGACACAGACTATGTTTTCTTTGCCCTGTTGCTTAAGGATCTCCACCCTGAACTCAGTAAATTTTTGTGATACCACTAGATATTTTGAAACTCTTTTGTAAAATAAATTTACAACTAGAAAAGAAATTTCCCTTTGTAAGGGAGTCCGCCTCTATGAACTTGGAGGAGAGAGAAGACTGAGTCACTTAGAAACTCTTATTATTGGTTTAAATTTACATAACAAGTCTTATTTTTGTTTAAGGTGTTTTTTCTGGCCATCTTGTCTTAAGTGAGACTTTACCTCCACATTTCCTTGTTTGGGCAACACTGGTACACTATTTAGGCATAAAGTTCTAGCTGTGTGTTTTTGAGATATAAAATTTCCATCTTGTTTCACCTAAGAATTGTCTCTTTTGAAATGATAATTTGTTATTTCCTAATCGACAATTGCTTAGGAAAATAAACAGGAAATTAGAAGATTGACAGTCTGAATGTAGAAAAGAAAAATTATTTGGAATTTGGCAAAAAAAAAAAATCTGACTGAAAGCTGTAAGAACTATTTCTATCTGTGTCTGTATGTCAGTATGTTTATGTGTTATGTGTATGTGGTATTTCTATGTGACTTAAGATAATATTTGGTAAATAAGGCTAGTTTAAAAATTGTTGATAAATTAAAATAGGAATGTCTTCAGATTTGCCAGCATTAAATATAATTTAGACTTTTTTTCACCTGGGCCTAATGGTCCAACTGGTATATGCTATACTAAAACATGTTTTCGGGTCATAAAACTGCTACTGTAGTATTTTTGATAAATGCTTGATTTGCCTATAAGCTAAAGCTGTAAGTGCTGGCCAGTGGTCTCCCCTGAAGTCTTGCCCACATCTTACTGTGAGATTAGTGTCTTTGGTTTTGAGCCTCTAGATTCTAGGTCTAGATAGTCGGCCATGGTGAGGCCTGCAGGCATATGCATGTCCTCAACATATGTACCTCCAGCTTCAAGGCAAGGTCCTGTTCTCCCCAGTCCAGGTGTGCCTTCTGACAATGCCAGGAAGGTTTGTATCCTGCAGACATCATCTTCACAGCTCTAGTCTCTGTCCTAAGCTTTACATCTGCTATGTAAATTCTAAATACAGAAAAACCCTGTCTTTCATAGTTATCCTGTCATATGGGCAACTGGGAACCCTGGAGAACAAAAGAAGACAGTAGAGATGATACCTGTGATGTTAAAAATTATTTTTAGTTATTTAAAATAACTAAAAATAAAGTCATGTTATATTAAATTAATAAATATTCATAAAATAATTTTATATTCATAAAATTATTTAAATATTCATAGAGTTATTTCTAAGCAAATTAAGATTCCAAAACAATTATTAGACATACATTTAAGTTTTTATACTTTGGCATCTTATTTTATTTAGTATAAACATCTACATATATTTATATCTGTTAATAAAAAATTGAGAAAACTTCTCTTTCTAAATTATACAAAATAATTTTCATCCTTAAATGTTATAAAACAGTTTAAATTATATATTTTCTAGGTTTTTTTCACTGATAATTAGGGTTGTTAACATTAAAAATTGTAGTTGATATATGTAATTAAAACTAGCGATTATAAGAGAAACAATTCTATATACAGAGTGTATAAGGAAAAGCAAAGTATATTTTTGGCAAAGAAAGTTATAAAGGCATGAAAATGTGTGTTTGTTGAGAAAAAATAATTTTGTACAGTTTAGAAGCTATTTAATGTTTGTTCTGGTTTGGCTCTGTGTCCTCATCCAAATCTCATGTTGAATTACAGTTCTCATAATCCCCATGTGTTGTGGGAGGGACCTGGTGGAAGGTAACTGAATCATTGGGGTGGTTGTCCCATGCTGTTCTTGTGATAGTCAATGAATTCTCACACTATCAGATGGTTTTATAAAGGGCTTTCCCGTTTTGCTTGGCGTTTCTCTCTTCTGCCACCATGTGAACAAGAACATGTTTGCTTCCCCTTCTGCCATGACTATAAGTGTGCTGAGGTCTCCCAGGCATACAGAACTGTGAGTAAACGAAACATCTTTCCTTTAAAAATTGCTCAGTCTCAGGTATTTCTTCATAGCAGTGTGAAAATGAACTCATACAGTAAATTGGTGCCACAGAGAGTAGGGTGCTGATACAAGGATACTCCAAAATATGGAAGCTATTTTGGAAGTGAGTTACAGCCTGAGGCTGGAACAATTTGGAGAATTCAGAAGAAAACAGAAAGATGTGGGAAAGTTTAAAACTTAGAGACTTGTTAAATGGCTTTGATCAAAATGCTGTTAGTGATATGGACAATAAAGTCCAGGCTGAGTGGTCTCAGATGGAGATGAGGAACTTATTGGGAACTGGAATAAAGGTGATACTTGCTGTACTTTAGCAAAGAGACTGGTGGCATTTTGTTCCTTCCCTAAAGATCTGTGGATCTTTGAACTTGAGAGAGATGATTTAGTGTATTTCTCCATTTTCTAGGGAGGAATTCAAGCCCACTGCAGAAATTTGCATAAGTAACCAGGAGTCAAATACTAATCACTGAGAAAATGGGGAAAATATCTCCAGGTCATGTCAGAGACTTTCATGGCAGCCCCTCCCACTACAGGCCTAAAGGCCTAGGAGAGTAAATGGTTTCATGGGCCATGTCCAGGGCTTTGGGCTTTGAGCAATCTTGCAACTTGGTGCCCTGTGTTGCAGCCATGGCTAAAAGAGGCCAATGTACAGCTCAGGCCATTGCTTTACAGGGTATAAGCCCCAGTCCATTGCTTCACAGGGTATAAGCCCCAGTCCTTGACAGCTTCTACAAAGTGTTGGGCCTGAGGGTATAACTCCACCTAGATTTCAGAGGATGTATGGCAATGTCTGCATGTCCAGGCAGAAATTTGCTGCAGGGGCAAAGCCCTCGTGGAGAACCTCTGCTAGGGCAGTGAAGAAGGGAAATGAGAGGTCAGAAACCCCAAACAGAGTTCCCCCACTGGAGAACTGCCTAGTAGATCTGTGAGAAGGGGGCCACTATCCTCCAGACCTCAGAATTTTATATCCACCAATAACTTGTGCCATGCAAGTAGAAAAGCCACAGACACTCAACACAGTTTATGAAAGCAGATGGGAGGGGGGCTGTACCCTGTAAAGTGAAAGAGGTGGAGCTGCCCAAGACTGTGGGTGCCCACCTCTTTCATCAGCATGACCTGGATGTGAGACATGAAATCAAAGAAGATCATTTAGAAATTTTAAGTTTTAACTACAGCCCAGTTGGATTTTAGACTTGCATGAGGCTGTAGCCTCTTTGTTTTGGCTTCTCTATTTGGAACTGGTATGTTTAACCAGTGCCTTCACCCTCATTGTATCTAGAAAGTAACAAACTTGCTTTTGATTTTAAAGGCTCATAGGGAGAAGGTACTTGCCTTATCTAAGGTGAAACTTTGGACATGGACTTTTGAGTTAATGCTGTAATGAGGTAGACTTTGGAAGACTGTTGGAAAGTTGCTAATGTGTTTTGAAATGTGAGGACTTGAAATTTGGGAGGGGCCCAAGGTGGAATGAATGGTTTGACTCTGTCCTCACCCAAATCTTATCTTGAATTGTGGTTGCCATAATCCCCATTGTGATGGATTGGACCTGGAGAGAGGTAATTGAATCATGGGGACAGTTATTCCCATGCTGTTCTCATGAAAGTGAATGACTTCTTATGAGATCTAATGTTTTTATAAGGGAATTTTCTCCCTTTGCTTGGCACTTCTCTCTCCTGCTGCCATGTGAAAAAGGACGTGTTTGCTTCCCCTTCCACCACTGTAAGTGTCCTGAGGCCTCCCCAGCCATAGAGAACTGTCAGTCAATTAAACCTTTTTCTTTAATAAATTACCAAGTCTCAGGTATTTCTTCATAGTAGTGTGAAAATGAACTAATACAAAGATAATTTCAAATTGAAGAAATAAAAACATACCAATAAGGCTAAGTTACTATTGTGAAAAAAAGAGGATAGAAAAAATGTAAGAGATTATAAAGGATTTATGGAAACAATTTGTGTGATAAAAAGCTAACTGGGATTGGATGGGTTTGTTTATAAAGTTTTATTAAAATTAACTTTAGTATTGATAATACACTAATACAAACATAACATTTGGTTTTTCCTTTTGAACAAGATTTTAATATGTATTCATAAGACATAGGAAAATATTTTTGTTCACCTTTTGATTAAAATCAAACTTTTATGAAAAAAGAGACTGAGAGATATGAGAATGAGGTAAATATTCTGTCCAATACTGTTTTTATTAGGTATTTGATTATTTGGAAAACTAAGTTTCTTCTCTATGAAATAACAAAAATATTTGCTTCTTAAAAATTCAAATCTTATAATTATCATTTTGGCAAAATGAATGGTTATTATTTTACAGTGACTGTGTGTGATCTTATTTTGACTAAGTATTTAAAATCTTTGACATATTTGACTGAATTCCACAAATCAATTTCAAATTCAAGATTAAGTATTTTTTGATTTCCTAAGTTAGAAGGACTTTAACTTTGGAGGACCAAAGAAGACCACTGCAGCATCCAAAAGAGAGATAATCAGTCTTATATGATATGTTAAATTATATGGGAAGAATCATCAAATATGAAATAATGTTTAATCTTCTTTGAGTTATATTTTAATGGATTTGTTATTACTAAATGTTTCAAAACTCTATGAGAATCCTAAAATTTTGATACATCATGATACATGTTATCAGACATAATTATGGCTATTATGCTGAATTATTATAGGTCAAATGTTCCTGTCAATTGCATCTTTAACCATAATCATATTAAGTCCTGACCAATGTTAATTGTTTAATTTTAAGGCATTCTCTGTCTCTTTGCAAGAAATTATAATCCTAAACTGTTATATCTTCAAGGAGGTTCATGAAAAGAATAGAAAGAACCTTGTCAATCACTCTTGAAAATAAATTTTTAACAAAATTAAGATCATATCATTTGGACTGGGTAAGAATTCCCAGAACTCTAATGAAGAGATTGACTGGTGTATAAAATGGCTAACCCAACAGGCTAAGAACTAATTGCATACCAAGACAAAGCCTTGCCAGAGTATCATGCTAAATTATCCAGTATTGAATTTGTTAAGATAAGCAATTTGAGTGAACTTCATGGTCCAAGTCAAATTACCTATGATAGTATGATAACCCACTTAATAAACAGTGCTATGGACCTGAAGAGAGAAACCAAATTGATATTTAAGTAGGTATTATTTAATGATAAGCATGGATTCATGGAGAGCATAGACAGACCCCTGCTCCTTCCTAAGTTCTTTTCTTTTTCTTCCTGTTTTTAAGCTTCCATTATTAAAATCTCTGTGCTCCATGACTCATCATATAGAAGAGATAAAATAATGCAGTATATTAACTAACTCAATCATATGTTCATAGATGAACAAATGGCAATCATTGGTTGAAAACCATTTTATAAATTTGGAACAGTCAACCACAATCAATCCAATTATCAATGTTTGGTCAGCTAAATTCCTGAAGAACTATTTGAACATTTGTAGAAAAATTTCATTTAAATGCCAATTTCAATACATATTTTCTGGTTGTATAGCAGCTTTTTTTGGCAAAAAGGCTGATGCTATTACAGTTGCTAAAAGGTTATTAGGACATATCTTTCCTTCATGGAGCATGCCTAAATAAATCTTCAGTGATGGAGGTACTTGTTTCACTAGACTTATTGCAAAACAATTAAATAAAGTATTTTAGATACAGTAGCATTAGGCAAAGCTAATTGAATCAACTAGATTGCCTCAGTCAAAAGTATTGCAGATTGATTACAATTAGATCCACTTCCCCTGGAAAACATAGTTTGACCCATTATAAAATTGTCACTGGCTTATCCCCAATATTAGAACCTCATGTATCTTTCAGATATAATTAAGTGTTGTAAGATTTTAATTGATTACATTAAAGTGTATTTTCCCTAGGTAAAGGAAGCTTTTCATGATCCACCAACTGAAGACAATCAATCCCTTCAGGATCTATAACCTAGACATTTGGTTTTGTGTAAATCATCAGATAAAATTGCACTTGCCACCCACAATGCAGCAAAATTTTGGAACCTCAAACCTTGGGCCTATAATCTTGCAACTTAGTAGGGCCCTTTGGACTCTTGAAACTGTGTGCATATTAGAAACCTTAAAGTAAAGCTAATCAGACAAGTTTATCCCCAGAAGCGGAGGGTGTCTTGGAAGTGAACAGCTTTCCTACAATCAAGGATTAATATTTTTCTGCTCTCATAAAACTCTTATCTCTCTTAATTTTGCATTCTTTCTTAAACTTCTATGAATTATAAAACTGAAAAGGGGCTCTTTTGTACACCCATGGGGTGTACTTTTATTTGTTCAGGATTTCACAGACAATTTTATACATGCGAAGCCTTATGCCTTGACAGATGGAATATGAATTCCCAATGTGAGCTAGGAATTTTCATGTTACCTTTGTTGTCCCATAGTCAGAAACAGAATATTGATCCACTCTTCTTAACCTACATCATCGAATGGAGAGAATGTTGCATGGAGGACTTTACTCTTCTGGATGGGCATCATTTACTAGGTCCCTTTTTTTATGATTTGGAGTAAATACAAATGAGGCAATGATCAGAAATATGTCCCTTTTAATAGGCACTGTAGCAGATTCTATCGCAAAGATTATGGTTGCACAACAGACTTCTTTACGTTTCCTTGCTAAAGTTGAGCTAGATAATAGAATTTCTCTGGTGGCTGAACAGAGAGTAATCATTGCAGTTGCTGACACTTTTTTGCACATAGATGAATGCATCATGTATCATAAAGACTCAGTAGCAGGAGATTAACAAATGGGCTGCTTAGTTAAAACAAATACACTCTTTATGTGGTTCATTATGTTTTTTCTTATTTAGTTGGTTTGGTTCATGGGGACCCTGGCTAAAAAAGTATACTCCCAGCTGTTGGTATAATCCTCCTGAGAGTTATAATAATAGTCTCCCTGGTGTGCTTTATTCTCTCATAAGTTTTTAATGCAGCAATGCAGAGACTGCCAAATGGTCTCTTTTCAACTCAAATGACAAAAATTCAAAGATATACTTAATCCTGAGTACACTGTAACCTGTAAATGACATATTGAGACCAAAAACCCAAAATGATAGAGACCAGAAACCCAAAATGTGGTAACTTGGAATAGTGCCAAAACTAGGAATTATTAAACAAAATTATGGGAGGCAATTTTCTTGGATTGAACTCATGTACTGGGTCAACAGACCAAACCCAAATGCGACACTGTTACTAAGTGCTACATAATCAAACTGAAACTTTAAGGAAGCAGATAGTTCCCAAGACAGATAATTTTTTTTTACCTGAAAACGGTAGATTTCAGTGTAATAGGGAAATCCCTTGCTCAAATCCTTATAAAATAGTTCCCTGAAGTAATCAGTCAGGTTTCCTTTTTTTCATTGTTCCCACCTTACAAAACCCACTGTTCTTCTGTTTTCCAGTCGAGTTTAAGACCAAGTAAGTCAATTTATCATGGTGACATAATGACATCAATGCTTAAAGTTTTGGTCAATCTCTCAATTTTTTAGCCTACAGCTGCCTCCTTATATATATGTTTTTAATTTAGCCTAAAGATTTCTTCATACATAGTGAACTCTAACCTAACTGAATGTGTACACAGACTGTAACCTACTCTTGTTACAAATAGTCACATCTGAGCCAATCACAACAGCTGAGTTTCAGCCAGTTACAGACAACCAACTGTTCAAACCACTTTCAAAGAAGGCAAACACTGAGTTGTAATCAATTCAGCTATTTTTCTATCTCGCTTCCCTTTTCTGTCCATAAATGTTTTGTGGCCATGTGACAGCCCCCAAATCACTCTGAATCTATTCCAGTTTGAGACGCTTCCTAAGGCACAAAGCTTTCTTTGCTCAATTCAGCTGTTTAATTTAATTTGTCTTAAGGTTTTCTTTTAACATTATGTTCTCAACTACAATGGTAATCAATATAGAAAATGACTCCTGTGAAGTTTGCTAAATTTATTAAATTATTTTTCAAACTTCCAGTTGCTCTCACCTTGGGCTCTTAATCACTGTATTAAAAAAAAACAAAATTTTGTTTCTCAATATTAACTCCCTCAGCAACTCTTTTTATCATAGCAATGACAATCTACTTAAGCACGTAAACTATATAATTCTCCTAATGGTTTCCTAAAGTTATTTTAAGTTTAAAAATTTATGCTTTTTAGTGTGTTTTTAAATAAATATTTATCATTATAGAAATAATTTTTATAGTCCTTACCTATTTTGAAGGATCAATGTAAGAATTGTTAAAATGATTGGAAAGACATGAAAGCAAAATCTTATTGTTATTGAATGCTTAAATTTGACATGAGAATCATTGCATGATTTTATTTTCCGAATAAACAGATTCCATTCTATTCTTTGTGGAGATAGTAAAATAATGCGATATTACATAAGATAGTAAATATAGCTTTTGTTTTACAAAATTTCCTTGTATGGACACTGTTGGAAAAATTTTTTTTTTCTCCATGAAATTAAGCTTCAGTGAAATTAATTGCTCAGGGCAACTAGTCTTTTAAATTTTTTTCAATTAGGCACAAATCAATCATCTGCTCAAACAGTAGGATTTAAAACACTGCTGTAAATGCTTATGCATACCATATTAACTAGGTGTGTTCCTTTTCCTGGTGGTTTGGAGTTAAACTAATTATAAGCATATATTATTTATGCATCTATTGTATACAGAGCACTAAATAAAGCAATCTTTCTCAAGTAAGTACTTAGATTGACAATCATCTATTACTATTCCACTAAGAGGAACAAGTTAATATAAAAATAAGTCCTTGTTCCAGCTAATTGCATTCACTAAGTAATTCATTACTTACTTAAAATTAAGAATAGAGCTCATTTCGGAGAACTGGCTCCAATAGCTGAAATGGTTTATAAGCAAACTCTCTATAGTTTTAAATATAGTTACTGCTCAGCTTTATCCATCTCTATATCCATATTTATTTTGATATTTGAGGAGCCTATTGGTTGAAAATGTAGAATAGACAGAGTTAACCTGGTAAGAGATACAAGTAGGCATCAAATGTATAACAATACACTAAGCAACCTTCTTTACTCACTCCTTCTAATTGAAAACAGAGGTAGCTCTACCAGAATTGTCTATATTTATCAACTTAACCACCTCTTGCCTGACTGGCTTTCAGAACATAAAGTCCTGCACTCAGAAAAGACAGTATGAATGCTGTTCCAGAGTGAGGCTATATTACTAGCAGAGGCAATGCTGTCCTCACAGGGGTGGAGTGGGGTGATTACTTCATCTAAAGAAGGAAGATTTTGCTGTTGACAGGTAGTGGTGAAAAAAAAAAAGTAATATTGATGAATTAGCAAGAGTAAGACCAGATAGAAAGAGGGACCAGAAAGCACTGACCTAAAGGAAACTGAAGAGAAAAACATCTGAAATATGGATTTTCTATTTGTATAAAGTGTCTCAGTGTCTACATGTTTAGATGTACAAAGTTTTAGACTCGCATAATTTTCTAGCTGCAAAGTGTCAAAATCCTCTAGC
Source organism: Cacajao melanocephalus (assembly GCA_963573385.1). Lineage (NCBI taxonomy): Eukaryota > Metazoa > Chordata > Mammalia > Primates > Pitheciidae > Cacajao > Cacajao melanocephalus. The sequence goes on along the minus strand of CAUYLG010021608.1, from coordinate 8,638 downwards.
AATTCCTCTCATTTTATGTATCAGAATACTGAGACTCAAAGCAACAGAGGCTGGGTTGGAACAAAATCTCGGATATCCTTCCTGTCATTTCTGAGTCTCTTTGACAATGACAGCATCATGTATAAGTTTTAAAGCCCTGTATACATGTTAGGTATTAATAGTTTGTGGTACTTGTTATTTCTAACAGTCACACTCTTTTACTGGTAGCATAGGGCCTTTATAAGACTTGAGCCTCAATTAGTTATTGTATGATGACATTCTGTGCCTTTCCTGAGGCAGTTTCTCATCTTTCTGTGAACTTTAATTGCAGCAGAGTTTTATGTAATGGAAAAAAACTGAAACTTAGATAAACTTAAAATTCATACTATGAAGAAATAAATATATGCAAATAGCATGTCCTTTTATCTAAAGTAAAAATAACTTCCCTATCTCCATGATGATGACAGAACTAGTACTGTATTAAAACTGGGGAAAGGAAAATATCAGAAAACAGAATTTATTGTCTATGTCTTGGGGAGCATGAGGTTTGAAGTAGAGGAGCATTTTGTTATGCTTATCTTTCACCTTGTTTTAGAAAGTTTCTGTGTAGAGTCTACACAGCATGGCACACCATGGCAATTTAACCGGCATGGTAAATTGTCTCAACCTTCATTATGAATTCAGCAAAGAATTTTTAAGGACTGTATGTACATGTCAAACACTATGCTAAGCAATAAAAGTTCAAGGGAATGCTTACAAAGGAGACACAGACAAAGTTGCAAATAATTAAGATTCATCAAGGTGATCCCTAAAATTCAAAGAGTAATAATAATGTAACAGCAATTCAGGCTTTAGAATTTGTAGAGAACTTAAAGAAGAGGCAGCAGAGTTGGAGACTTTTGTATTATTAAGTAGGTGTTTAAATGCATTCAAGGAAGAGTAAAAGGCTTTAGAGAGGTATAGTTACATAGCTCTTTTAGGTAATCAAGAAGAGGTTTGACAGAGCTTTTATGAAAGGAACTGATAGCTAAAGATAGAAATGCATCCAAAAGCGGATGATAGGAACACAGGGAGTTCTCTATGGGGAAAGTTTGAAAGATTTTAAAGAGGATATTGTTATGAGTTTCCAAAGATCATATTATGAAGTAACTTTTCAAGCCATGTAAGTCCACTACATTTACTTTGTGTTTTTCAACATAATGTATTTCTTGGTTTACCTCTTCTTTCCCTGGAGGTGGCTGTGGCTGCCACAATACTGCTAGCTTCTCCTTTTCCTCCTTTATCCTATTTCTCCTGCTCTTCCTCCTCCTCTCTGTCTTCCTTTCTCTACTTCCTCTACTCCTCCTCTTCCTTCTTCGACAATGTCATAACATACTCTCAAAATTACTGGTACTTTAGATCTCAAAACTCTGTGAATTTAATTAAAATCAAACATCTTTCATATTGAGTTAATAGATTTCATAGCTTGTTACAAAAATGTTGATTATTGCTCCGTTGTTTTGCCTACTCGGTAAGTATAATGCAAAATGTATGGGAAGTATTCTTTAGAATGATTTTGACTTAAAAACAAAAAATGCAAAGTTTTCTAAAAATTTCTGACCACTTCAAATAGCATTATTAGTTTGGAAGACATCAGTAATAATAATATTCATTTACCATATGCATGATATAAGCTAAACAATATTAATTTTCTATAACGATATAACAAATTAGTATAAACTTAGAAGCTCGAAACAATATCTATGTATTAACTAACAGTCTGAAGGTCAAAAGTTCAGTCACATATGACTGGGTCCTATTCTCAAGGTCTTAAAAGGGCGAAATCCAAGTGTCAGCTAGGTTTTGTGTCTTTCTGGAACTTGTGGTTCTTTTTCTAGTTCATACTATTACTGGTAGAATTCAGGGGTTTGCAGTTGTAGTACAACTGAGGTTACTGTTCATTTGCTGGCTTTAAAATAGGGCTTATTCTCAGCTTCCAGAGACAAGTAAAACATCCTTGAAATATAAATATAACCCCCTCCTTACACCTTCTTATGCTTTGTATATCTCTGACACTTGAAAGGGCAGTGATTTTAAAACCTCACCTAATTTGGTCAGGCTCACATAGATATTCTTCACTTTGATTAACTTAACTGATTGGATTGACTAGAATCCTAGGTACATGAACTCAGGTATATGAATCAAGGTATTTTTCAGATATACTTGCATTATATTTGGAAAATCTCTTTGCTATATAATTTAACATAATCAAGACAGGTATATTCTATCATCAACAGGTCCCCCATACTCAAGGGCAGGAAGTCACACAAGGATGGACAGAAGTCATAGAAGACATCTTAAAAATTCTGCCTACCATATATGCATTCTGTTAAATGATTTATATGCATTATTTTGATATCTCAATATGATTTTATTGTCCAAGATTTATAGATAAGTAAAGCCAGTCTTTAAGAGGGAATAAAACTCAGCTTACCAGCCACAGTGGTTCACATCTGTAATCCCAGCACTTTGGGAGGCTGAAGCAGACAAATCACCTGAGATCAGGAGTGTGAGACCAGCCAGGACAATATGGTGAAACCCCTTCTCTACCAAAAATGCAGAAATTAGCCAGATGTGGTGGTGCACATCTGTAATCCCAGCTATTCGGGAGGCTGAGGCAGGAGAATTGCTTGAACCCAGAAGACAAAGGTTGCAGTAAACAGAGATCATGCCACTGTACTCCAGCCAGGGCGACATTGAGATGCTGTCAAAAAAAAAAAAAAAAGAAAGAAAGAAAGAAAGAAAGAAAAGAAAGAAAGAAAGAAAAGAAAGAAAGAAAGAAAGAAACCCGGCCTAGCCAGTAGGCTGAATGCAACTGAGTTGGATCTGAAATCCAAGCCCAAAATATTTAATACTATGAAATACTTCCTTGTTAACAGTTAATTAGAAATAATTTCTCATTTAACAAAAGTTTTTAAATTATAACTTTTTAATGAAAAGTATAGGTAACATGTTGACTCTGTTTTGTTTTTTTCATTTTTATGCTGATATATACTGAGAATTCACATCACTATAAACCTGAACACCAAGATTTTAAAAAATATTGTTAATATCTCTCAGGTTGTGTGTGTGTGTGTGTGTGCATGTGTGTGTGTTTAGTGTCCCTTCTGCAGAGTAAAGTAATACAAACAAGTTAAAACTGAACTCCTTTTCATAGAGTTCACTGATCCACAGATGTTGAAGGCAGAATTCTAAGATGTCCCCTAAGATTCTCAACCTCTCTCATACATGCTTTATATAATTTCCACGAGTATGAATACGATGAATTTTGCTCCCTTGGTTATGTAATATGGCACAGTAGGCTTAAAGATAAGGAGCTTAGCTGGTGGGTCTGACCTAAATTCACAACACTTTTAAAAGCAGAAAGGCCTCGTGACAGAAAGAAAACTCAGAGATATTTCATGTTTGAGAATGACATTCTCTGTTGCTCAGATAGAGAGGACCAAGCAACAAGAACTTTAGAGCAGCCTCTGACAGCTAACAGTGATCCAGTCCCAGCACCTAGCAAACCAACAGGACCGCTTATGACCACAGGAAATGAATTCTACCAGCTGCCTGAAAGAGCCTGGAAGTAGGTCTTTCCCCAGATTAGCTTCCAGTTGAGGCCATAGTCAGCTGACATCTTGATTTTAGCCTGGTGAGATTCCTAGCAAAAGATCAAAAATAAATGTACCAAATGCTTAACCACAGAAATTGAGATAATAAATTTGTATTGCGTTAAATTGCTAAGCATGAAGTAATTTGTTACTCAGCAATGGAAAAATACTAAACACATAAAAGGGAGTTTTTAATATTATGGATTCTTCAAACTTTCAGGTGAATTTCAAAAGCCTCATTGAGTTCTTGAAGAAAACCACGCAGGCATGCTCAGACATGGACACTGGTTTCTTAAGAACCAAATTAGATTATCTTGTCAGATGCTTCAAGGAGCTGTACCCTTAAAACCCATCTGTTCAATAGCTGTAAGGCGAGATTTCCAGCTGACACATATGATTGCTCTCATGTAGACTCTGCAAGGTTTGAAAAGGAGAGTTGTCACACTTGGCTGGTTACTTGGAATGAGAGACTAGGTCTGGTTTATTGAAGCAACTGAGTTATAATGAAGACTGATTCTCTTCAATCTCTTAAATTATAAAATAATATTAATAAAATGGTAAAATAAATGAGGGGGAAAATTAAGAAAGGCAGTAGAAATTGATAACATAGAGGGTCCATGTTGTTGTTAGATGGTGAACAACTAAAACCTCAGTGAGAACTATAACCTGGACTTAATCTGGAACATATGCTTGTACCTCACATATATATAATTACTTTCATTTATAAAGCTTCTAGGCAGTCCAGCTGTTAAGTATTCTATATATCAGGTATTAAATATCATAATGCATGGCTTTTACAAAAAAAATTGCTGTCTAAATCTAAAGTTATTTATCCCAAAAGGCCATTCCAAAAAGATATTTTCTCCCTCCTAAAGTAAAAAATGAAAAGAAAATTTAAAAAGCAACACACACACACACATTTTAAATAATAGCAATTATCTCTGATATGTTCATACCTAATGTTTTTCCTTCCTATAAAATAATTATTTTGAAGTATTGGCAGTTCTCCTTATATGCACAGACTGATGAGCACAGGTATGTAAAAGTCATATGGAGACACTTTAGAATCCATCCTTTTCATTAAGGCTACATTAAATTTTATTACGGCACTTCAATAATGTTAGTTTTCTTCATGCCAAATTATTCTATTTCATCAATATTTCAAAAACAATGCCAAGACTATTTTATATTTTGGAATAAACATGCAATGAAATTTAAATCAATAAGCACTTCAATTCTGACACATGCCGCTAGGGTTTACAGAGAAATATGGTATGAATTAGCAACCTTCCTTTAGATAAAATGACTCATTCATTAATGAAGATATTCATATGCTGAGACACCATAATCTATTGGAAACACTTTAATAAAAAACCAATCACTTATGTTTTCATAGCAGTGTAATGCTCAGGAAGTAGGGATATGGAGTCAGAGAGGTTTTAACAAAATTATTTATTAATGCAGTAGTGAAAAATACTGATTAAACCATTCCCTACTTCCTGCCAACTACAGTCACTTAGAACATACTGAAAGACATCCAAAGTGCCAAAGAAACATTGATTGGAATGTAGTATTCTATGACATATATAGTCTTCTTAGCTAATATGGTCTTTGTTGTTTTTATTTTCTTTTCTAGTTTTAAGCATGCATTCACATCTTGATTATGATTAAGAAATATCTTTTCTTTCCAGCTGTTTACCTACTTCCTGGAAAAAGTAGTAGCTCTGTATAGCATTATGGAGTTTCAGTGGAACCAAATTTTTGCCATTTAAAACTGGCACTATATTGAACTATACATTGAGAAATAAATCAAATTAAAAATTTTTACTTTCAGAAGTTACCAAAAAATGTATATATCTTTTATGTGCCCCCAATCATTTCCAGTTCCATTGTAATTAACTATCTCACAAGTGGATGAGCATTTAAAACTAGACATGAGTTACAACATGTGTTAAATTTCTAGTTTCAGATTATATCACAAGATGGCTAGGAAGAGATTAGATGGCATTTTCCTGAAAATTACCTGACACCTGTCCCTCATTTCTCATTCTTTTTTTAGGGAGACAAAAGTTTTTATTCTCTATTTAATGTGTAGGAATTCAAGGGACAGCAAAAGATGGAAAACAGAAACTATAAATAGAATTGGAAGACACAAATCTGTATATATATATGAAATAAACCCTGAAAACCTAAAAAGAAAAAAAAAAGCAAAGAAAGGAATCAATATTAGAGCAAAAAGGGCAAGAATTGATAATTACATTCTGCCATCACTGCTTGAAATTAGAGCTCATTTTGTGTATATAGTAAGACTGGTAAATATTCAGTTTGGAAATTGAATACAGATTGTTGATGGATTTGTAAGAAGACTCAGGCAATTTTCAGCTTTAGACTTGTCAATATGAACTGGAATAACTTTGTTTATGAACCCCTAAAGCTGAACAGGATTTAAAAATAATAAAACCTACTACTACCAATTGTGTTTTCAATCTCAATGGTGTTATACAAGTAAATAAAATTGTATTCCATCTCAGAAATTTCCTTGAAACTGCAGAATTCTAAGTATGAGCGCTTTACATAGGTATCTGTAAGTTCAAGTCAAATACAAATTTGGCAACAGAGTAGCTGCAGTATCTGTCCCCAGATGACATTTCTTTCATTTAACTGCCCATGAAATCAAGGTAGGTAATGAAGCCTGAATCATGGCAAATGTCAAATCACTCAGTCTGCCCCATTTGAAACATCATAATAAAGTACCATGTTATCTTGGCTTGTCCGCGGGTTTGGCCTTTCTGCAACTGGTTTTCATACACTAGCTTCTAGCTTCCGCTTGTGTCTCAGGGTAAAGCTGTTGGTATTTTGTGTGGGTACAATTTCTGTTACAGATTTGAGAGAATGTAATCTTGCTGTGTTTTAGCAAATCGCTCCTCCTCTAATTTGGTGTTTTGAGGGTCTTATATGGTATTGCTTAGTTCCTTTGCTGCTGATCCAGAAGCTTGAACAGCAGGTTTACCTTCAAGGAAAGTTATGTTCCATCACCTTAGTGGGGAAGTAGCTACATAAAGTATTTGAGATTCTTTTTCATGGGAGATTTATCTATTTTTACCCAATTAATTATGTATTTAATAATTTATGTCATTGTGAACACATGAATATTTACTTTATACTTCTGTTTTAATTCAATTCTTCTTTGTTTTATTGTTCAAATTGTTCCAGCTTTGACAGTCAGAAACTTTTGTAGTTGCTTCCTTTGTCATAGTCCCGTTAATAAAGGTTGTGGTTTTTAGCACACCTGCTTGCTTTCTGACACCATACCAGGCTCAGCATTCATCTTGCATATTCCCTGCCCCTACCCTAAAATCAGGCATTATCCCTGGCTTCTTTATTTGAGAGTAGTGTTAGAAACCAAGACTTGGGTGTGGTTTTGAGTGTATTTGTTGTGTTACTAAGGTGTCACTGCTTCTAGACCCTGTCAGCAGGTAGAGCTTGGAAAATATAGATGTATAATATATGCTAAATGCATTTAAGATTTTTAAGCAAAGGTCGCTACATATGGTTTAGACTCTATGAGAATTGTACCTACTAGAATTGGGGAGTTCACTGACTGCACAGTCAAGTTCAACAGCTCTGATAAAGTTAACACTGAAGTGATACATCCAATCAGCTTGTATGAAAATAGCAGAGATAGCCTATCTACTATTAGCACAAGCTGCCTATAGGAAGCAACATTTTAGGGTAAAAGCAATTGAATAATTGTATCTAACAAGATGTCACTTAAAGATAAATGTACATATACATATATGTCTTGCTAATAAGTTGGTTTACTTTCACCATGCTGAATGCTGTCCCTCATGCTAATAAGTATGTGAAACCATCATAATTAGTAAGGCAATTAAACAGCAAATATGAATAAGCTCTATAGATAAATTGTACTACATTTTACCTATAGTCAATGATATGGAGCTCTACACTTAAAAAGATTGTTAAGAGGGTAGATTGCATGTTTAGTGTTCTTACCACAATAAAATAAAACTAAAATTAAAAAAATAAATATTTAGAATATTTTAAATGCTCATTTTGAGGTAGGAAAAATATATGTACCATTAATAAATGAAATCAATATACAAAACTTTTATTTTATCAAATTAAAAATATTTTAAACATGTTTTATATTATTTATAATGTCTTGGAACAGTGGTAGTGGAAAGTAACAGTAATATAGAAAATATTTAAATAAATGAGGGATTCTGCTTTGGGTCAAGAGGGAGTAATAGTAACACAGTGAAAGAGAAAACTGCTTACCTCCCTCCAAAGAGGAGAAAATATATAAAACAATAGTTTGCAAACATTTCACAGACAATAAAGCACTGTAATCTTAAGAAGTGGAGCAAGATAACAACAACTAAAAAAAAATTAAATTAAGGACTGCCGCAACTGATTGGCTTAAGAAAGTTTTCAGGATGCAGTGAATGGAGAAAGAAATCAATAAAAACCTGGTAGATTCCCTGTCTTCAGAGAAAACATTGATTGTATTTAAGACATGTCAGGCTGAGAGAGGATGTTGACCAAAGAGCCTTTGTATTTCCCTCAGCTGAATTAAACTTTAGATAGGTTTCTTTCTGCCAATTGGTCTTACCTTCCTTTTATTAGAACTTAAACTGAAAATTTGCAAGGATAAATTCTTCTTCTGCCTCTTTGAGATGTAGATCTTCATAAAATCATTGTATACTCACCACTTTGGGAGGCTGAGGCAGGCTCCAGATCGCGAAGTCGGGAGATTGAGACCATCCTGGCCAACATGGTAAAACACTATCTCTACTAAAAACACAAAACTTAGCTGGGTGTGGTGGCGCGTGCCTGTAATCCCTGCTCCTCGGGAGACCGCGGCAGGAGAATTGCTTGAACCAGGGAGTCAGAGGTTGCAGTGAGCTGAGATCGTGCCACTGTACTCCACCCTGGTGACAGAGTGAGGCTCCGTCTCAAAAAAAAAAAAAAAAAAAAAAAAAAAAAAAAAAAAAAATGTTCCC